>JAOEGS010012500.1:40480-60036 GCA_025447755.1 Corythornis vintsioides | reverse complement strand
CTATATATTATTAAAATATATGTATTATATATATGAATATATTCATATACTATGAATAAAGTAGGATTCTGCTCCAAAGGTGGAAAGCCATAATAATACTAAATTGAGAAGATCATTGGCTAGAATCATAAGGAAAGATAATGGGGAATGTCTATTTAAGAATCTTCTGTGTTTTTGAAAACTTGTGTTAATTTTGCAAGCTTCATTATGTTGGGATAGGCAATTCTGAAAAGGCTTCACATAAATAACCTTTCGTGTGTCTCAGCAGGCCGAAGCTGAACTGAACCTGCAAAGTTAGAGTTCTTTGAGAAGATTTAGTGTGTTCTCTCTCTTTGTTCCCTAAGTTAAAAAAAAAAAATAAATCAAATGAGGTTATAGATATGTATATAGTTATGCTTAAATAAAGCAATAAAATGTTAATATTGAGCTACTGAAATAGTGATAGTTAAGCTGTCAGAGGCAAAAAGAGATTCTTGGTATTAAATTAAGGCCATATATTCTGCTAAGGCAGGTTAGGTGAGTCATCTTAGATTTGGACATATAAATTTAAACAAATGACATTTAGTGTTAGTTTTAGCCCTAGGATACTTTTTGAAGTATTCTAAGCGATTTCACTGATCCTTGGTGGATTATGAAGTACAGAATTAGTAATGAATGTATGATCTGGTCTGGGGCTCAAATTATAAGACTTGTAGGCAAGCTTCTGCAAAGAGAAACATAAAATAATGTGTGAATGAAAATGTAGCTTACCCTGATAGGTTCAGGAAATACAGCTTAAATACTTGCTCCAGATGTACCAGGATCCTAGCCACAATGTTTGTTTTGCAGCAGAGTGGTTCCATGGGATTAGGAGGATAACTGATAATCTTTGTCAGACTGTACTGCATATCTGGGACCAATGATTTCTGCAGAGAAATGCTGGAAGAAAAACTTTTTACTACTGGGAGGACACTTTGTCTTTAGGTGTTTGCCTAGACAATGCTGGACTATGTTAGTGGGGACATCCATCATGAAGACCATACATGATCTCTTACACAGTGTCAGCAATGTTTTGATTACAGCAAGGTTTCTATGCAGTGAAGTGCAGCCACTGGTTGTATTCATGCATGTGGTGTGTGTGTGTGTGTGTGTGTGAGAACAGTGCTCATAAAATGCTTCAGAGTGTGTGGAAATAGATGTGTGATGTTGAATATGCAAAAACAGATATTTGCCATGGCATACAAATTTGGAAAACCTTCAAAAAATGTGTGCCCATAGTATGCATGATAGTCTTCTGTAGTAGGTCAATAGCACTTGAAATCACTGTGATAGAAAAAATTCCAGTCTTGAGCCTACTTCAGAACCATTGTATTTTCCAGTTGAAACGAAGAGCTTTTCCAAGTCATATTTAGTTTTTTCAATTATTAACTTGATATAGGAAAAAAGTCCCAAGACTATACATACATATATTTTAATCCTGAAGTTATTTTCATTGCTGCAGTTAAAAACAAACATGCACTTTCTGCATACCCCACCCCCCAACTTCAAATATCTGATTGCCAGGATGGAGAACATGAAAAGGGAATGAAATTTAGTCAAATCTAACAAGAACGATCTATACCTAAGCCAGCCAATTGTTACCAGTATCTCAAAGGACTAGTGCCTTCCAGAGTGTAGATAAAACCTTCTCTGTGTACATGTAAATCTAATAATACTGTGTTAAGAGTAAATGGAAAGAAAAGAAATGGAACTGTCCTATGGCAAATGAATAATACCTTGAAATGAGGACTGATACTTTCAGCAGAAACCAAAACACATATAGAATGTGTTTGAGGCACTAGAGAAATCACTGCTGTTTACTTCTAAACCCCAGAACATCTGGATACTTTGAGAGAAGTATTTCTATGAGGACTAGAAGAAGGGAAGACTGTTTTTCAGTGGATTTGTGTTTCATGATTGAGTGATGTCTGAATTTATTTTAAGTCTAAGCTTGGTTCTTAAATGACACCAGAAAAAGATGGTGATGAATGCTTTACTTGAACATTTATACCTTATTACATACAAAGGTGTCTATACCTCAGCTTCTCTTGGTGTAGCTCCTCTGTTAGTTACAAAAAGACACCAGAACTGATCCGAGCTTTCCCTATAATTTGGAGTCATAGCGTTTTTCTCTCCCTTGTAGAGAGTTCTATTTTATTAATTATATATTTTATTTAGTTTAAGTACGCAGTGAACATGCAGTGCCCTTTGATTCTGTAACAGTAACTCTCTACCTTGAAAATCTAGGAATACAGAGTAAGGAGTTGAGAAATTTAATAAAGTAGTGATTGAAATCAGCCAGTTACGACAACAGGTTGATAATGTGATGAAGGCTGAAGGATGATCTCCTGACAAATGAGATGCTTCGTTACCATTGGCCCTTCTGAAGCTTCCCAAGTTGTGCTGTGCAGATAACCGAAGGCTACACAAAACTCTAGGGTTGCTTCTAGGGTGTTAAGGTTGAAATGAATGGCATCTCAAGTGATCAGTGTCTCTCCATTCTTGTTCTCTTTGGCATGATGTCTCTTGAGAACTGGACAGTGCTTGTTCTGGTCTGCAGAATTTGGATCTGCTTTCTTGTTTAACTTAGCATTTCTGCATTACATACACATTTCTGATGTCTTCTGCCAAGGATAAAGCAAGTAAAGCATGAAGTACTCTTCTTGGGGGAGGAAACCCCAATATCCTGTGATTTATCCCATCTTAAATGAGGCAACTTAGCCCCAGCCTTATATGCACTTTTTTATTCTTCTCTCCTTCCATAAGAATATGTAATAGGATTTCTCAAGGATATACTGTGTGACGCCTATAGTCTGAAAAGCATGTTTCTACACCCTTCCCACCTTGGGAATGCTATTAATACTCTATCCAATTGTCTGATACTCTGCTGTTTTCTGTGTGTATTTAGAAACATGGGATAACCACTGAGGTTTCTCACATCAGTGTGCTTCTTCAGCTTTTTTTTTTTTTTAAAGTATTGGGGTTTTTTTTTTAATCTGGTGAGTCTGTGAGAGTTTGACATTGGATGACTTTATAAAACATTCTACTAATTGGATTTGTTAAAATAAATCAATCAAACACTAATTGGAATGTGTCCTGCCATTATTTTTGCTTACTGAATTAGATATAATGGCGTGAAATTCTTTTTATCATATTTGTGCACTTATTTAAACACCCCCCTGGCGCACACTTCTGCAAATTCAATTATATATTCAAAGGAGGCATTCAATTTATGCAAGGCTGGTTTACATTTAATCCGGGGGCAAGTCTCAGTAACTGATGATAGGTCTGCTCGAGATTAATTAGCATCACTCAGATGAGCAGTGGCATTGTTACAAGACCACAGTGTAAAACAAGGGATATTTTATCCTTCTTGTGTGAGCCATTATTTGCTTCAATATGACCCTTTTCAGGAATGGAAAAGCTTCTTTCTTGTTTGGGTTTCATTTTGTGAAAAGGGGTCAACAACACATGCGTTATCTAAAATTATCTAAGTCCTCTCCATTTCCTTTCCTCTTGCCCCACTTAGCAACTGCATTTGTCACTGCTTAATTTTTAGCCAAGTAGGGGAAAGACTCCATGATGCCAATTTGCTTCCTAGAAATTCTCATTCTTGTTAATTTATGAAGATGTAGATCTCCATTTCAGTGAATGTGTAAATGTTTCTATTTTCCTCAGATAGCTTGGTGATTCCGTGGCCACCTGCAGCAGACTTCTTTGGCATATGTGAGCGCAGACACTGTGGCTACTGCAGCAACCCCTGATGCTGCACTACTGGGCATTGAGTTCCTTTCCTTCTGCTTTATAAAGCTTCCCCAACGCTGCATTATTCTGGATGTTGAGATAATTTTAATCTGCTTTCCAAAGTTTCTTTCTGATTCTCCACAACAGTATGAAGCGAGAAGTTGCTGACATTTTAACTCACAAGTTAATATAGCTCTGGGTCCCAGCTGAGCCTTAGCTTCACTTTTAATTCTTTTCTCTTTCAACACACTATAGTAAGAAGGGGATGGAGACTTCCCTTCTCTTGGTACCCGAGGTTCATGCAGCCAGGGTGTTTGTCTGAGCCCTGAAAATTGACTCAAATTTTTTATTCTTGTCCTCATTTCCTGCAAATTCACCTCTCCAAATTCCAGTCCTATTGCTTCTAGTAAATTGATCTCTCTGTCTTATTGCCCTGTCACTCTGCTTTTGGAGGTTTCTCCAGTAACCTTTTCCTTCTTTAAAAAGTAGATGTCTTGCTGCTACTTTTAAAGCTCTTCACGGTTAATCCTTTCCATTCTTATCCAATGTACTGCAAGGTTACCTTTGACTTTCAGACAAGGTACTTTAAAGCTTCCTCAGGTGTCATCTCTTATCAGTGGAAATTCCCAATTAATTTCCAGAAGCTCTCACTGTATTGTCTTCTCAGCTCCTCTTTCAGTGTTCTATATAAAATAACCTGTTTAGCTGATTATAGTAAGAAATCAACAATTACATTCCCTGTTAAATGAGGACTGATATGCCATATTTTCCTGCTATCATTTATTTTGGTTCTGGGACTGTGTAGCAGCACCCATGAAATTTTTTCGGTGTACATGAAGCCTCGTACAATTGTCTGGCTCAATCAGAGAATTTGTTTACAATTCTTCAAAGTAATAGCTTGGAGACAGCATTGTTATTGTACAGTATGCTGAGCAGAAGTGCTGGGGAAATAGAGTACATCTGAAGTTGTGCTATTAAAATGAATCTATCAAAATTAGAATGCTCCACTTGGAGACTGAAAGCAGAGTATTTGATACCGTCTCATACTTGCTGTGAAAAAGGTGACTTGCGGTTGCATTGAATACGCCCACGCAATCTAGAACACCTTTATTTTCTCTTAGACGTTTTAATAAGCATGCTGAATATTTTAAATGTGAACTTTTTCACCTAAATTAAAAAAAAAAATAGGGAAAGAATGTAAATGTAATCCTGCTTATTTTGACAGCTAGGAAAGCTTCACAAGTACAGTAAATTTAAAGCAAGAATTATTTAACTATTGTAAAATGATGTCGGTTCAGAAATATTTGCAATGCCTCTAGTAAAAACAGGCAAGTTTGCAAGAGTCAGAAAATCTGCTATAGTCAGAACTATTTATCATGAGGATATACCGTACGTTAAACTAAACTGTTACTTTTTAGGACAAGCTTGATCTTTAAAATTTTGATCTTTAAAAGTTTCTTTAGCAACAGAGTATTTGAGGTGTCGGGTACTCTACCTAACCAATCCTTCTAGTACTTTAATAGAAATAATATATAAAGTTTTGGAGAAAATTAGGTAAATTATGTGTTGTTGGAGTGTATATAAAGTCCTTGAATTAGTAAGTATTAATGACATGGTATGTATTTGTGGTTGTCACTTATGAGGAGTTCTATAGGAACTGAGACAAGGTTGGGCTTTCTTGGAAGCTAGAGGATATGAAATATAGGGGAAAACTAAAGAAAACCTCAGTGTCCTCAGTGTTGGTTTATTTGTATTGCAAAGGAACCCCAGATCACCTGCATAGTAGCTATTAATTGTGTGTAAACAACACAAGCCTGTGGGAAGTAGTAGAGAGTCAGGAGCATCTCTCTGCGTACAACTGATTAGTGTCAAGAGCAATTGGCAGTTGGGCTGGCAGAGCAAGGTAGTGTTGCCTTCAGCACTGCTCAGTCATTCCAGCTGTGAAGTATTGGATGAGTCCAGTTAACTTGGGAGGACACATTTCTGCAGAGAAAAATTATTTTTGTATCCCTAAAGGAGAAAACTAAAGCAGTACAGAGGGCACTGTTGGAGCGATTAAGGTCTAAACTGAAGGATTTAGGAGTATGTTGGAGCACGTGTCCAGTTTGGGCTCCCAGGTATGGCAAAGGGATACAAAGATGCTGAGGGGACTGGAACATCTCTCTTGTGAGGAAAGACTGAAGGACTTGGGTCTTTTTAGTCAGGAGGAGAGAAGACTGAGGGTGGTGGATGTCATGAGGATGGGGCCAGTCTTTTTTCAGTGATGGCCAGTGACAGTAAAAAGAGGTAACAGGCACAAATGTGAACATGGGAAGTTCCACCTAAATAAGAGGAACTCATTTACTTTGAGGGTGGGCAGAGAGGTGGTGAGTCTGGAGATTTTCAAAACCCTGCTGGAAGTGTTCCTGTGTGACCTGCTCGAGGTGAACCTTCTGTGGCTAGATAGATGATCACTAGAGGTCCCTTGAAGCCTCTATCATTTTGTGATTCTGTGACTCAGACTGTGTGATCTAAAGGATCCAGTACTGAGATACGTTTGTCAAGAGTAAGCTGGATGGATGTGGAAAGGAGTATGCCTGAGGTAATAATGAAGGGACACCAATGTAGAAAGGAATAAACTAGCCTGATTGGTTTGAAGATCTGTGTTGGAATAAGAATTTTCCACTACTCTTAGGTTTTCCTTGATTCACAAGTGTTCAGGCAGCTGTCAGATTATTTATGACAGTTAAACTACTTCCAAGTATTTCAGGAATTGCAGTAGGAAAGATCATTTACTCAACAGTCTGGAAGGTGTGAATGCAAATTGCCACCCACTTCTTGTTATTCTCTTGTTGTTGAGCAATTCAAGGGTTGCTCTCAGAAGTAATGACTTGAAAGGCCTTGAGGAATGGTCCTGTGCCACTCAGAGCTTCCTGTTGTTGCATGTGAGAGATGGTTAAAAGGAGGGTTGTGCTTCTCAGGTGTAGTGCAACTTTGTGTAAGTCAAGGCTTAAAAGCACAATTAATGTAATGTGATGATAACCTAATTAAGTATCAGTTACTGAGACCCAAACACATATGTTCCTTCTTGTGTGTATCATGTGATTGTCCTTGAAAATATAAATACAAGAACTTGAATTAAAGGGAGCTGATCTAAGAAACAGTAGCATGGAGGGAAGAAAGCAAAGGCTTGCAACAGATACAAAGTCTGGAAAGGCTAAAAATATGTTCTGGATTAGTTGTTTGCTGCCTGAAATGTAATAGCAGGAAATTAATTTTATATCAGCCCCCCCCATTTCGGTACAGAATATTCAAGTGAATGACCTATGAATAATTAATACAGGAATGTGTGTTTTTTTTTCTTGTTTTTAGGTGGCTGTTCGTTTGATGAACACTACAGTAATTGTGGTTATAGTGTGGCCTTGGGTACCAATGGGTTTACCTGGGAGCAGATCAATACCTGGGAAAAGCCAACAATGGATCCTGCTGTCCCAACTGGTAAGTAAGAAGCCTCAAGCAACAGAGGGGAGATAACTATTCTTTGAGAGAATCAACTGTCAGCCCTTTATGGGCGTGTACAGGTTCTGGTACCCACAACAATGGGGTGGGATTTTATTTAGTGATACAAAGATGACTTTTGTGTTTAAAATATTTTAATCTGATAACAGAATTCATAAGCATGAAATGCTTCTTACAGCACTTGCCATTTGATATTCTTCCTGAATTGCTTTACATTCCTTATTGCTGATTGATTCCTGAATTTAATAGTGAGGAAAGGGATCAAAAAGAATATTCTAAGTTTTGGTCAGATTTTTGCATGTTTCAGGAGCACAGATATGTTTAATCAGGGGAGATCCATATTTGAGAGGCTATAAAACCATAAACTTTGTCATGTTTGGAATACTGGATGTTATCAGTTATGTTTAGCCCTTAATTGACTGCCTTAAATTCTACTTTTGAGAAAGAAAAATTACTAATGAATTAATTATGGTAGCTGGTCCTTGATTAGAATGGAATTTCAGACAGTTACATTTTCATATGCACAAAACCCATTTCCAACAGTTACCAGAACATCTAATTTACTGACATATAATAGCAGAATCTTCCATGTAACACTTGGAATACTCTCTAAAGAGGCCACAGTAATGGTACTTTGCAATGCTTTAAGTTACTGTTATGTTCTGTATGGGTATATATAGGAAGTTCTCTAGCAGTAATGAAAGTGCTGTGAAATGTATTTTCATGTTAAAAAAAAAAAATTGTTTTAAGAAACCACATGAAGATTTAAAAAAAATGAGGTTGTTTGTGTGCCTTGCCACCAAAAGTAGTAGTGCAAGCCCCTTTAATGGGCACAATGACAAATGAACTTGACCAGGAAGTTAAGAGTTTGATTTCTATCCTAACAAAGTAGTATTTATTCTGATTAGCTCATTGCATTCAGGGCAGCATGAGCTACATGGCAGAAGCAGAACATAATGTTGTTCAAGAGGTATTCTTATTCCTGTAATTACTGGGGGAAGAGACTTATAATTGCTAGCTGCCTGTTAAGGACACTGTGCAGAGCTGATCCAACAATAGCTCCCTGCTGTAGCCACTGATAGACAGCCCAGTCTTCATCCCTTTGTGCTTCTTGTAAGTAGAAAACAAGTGCAGAAGATACTAGCCTAACTGTGGTTTTACTATTGCCAAAGGTTGTTTAAGCTCTGGGGTTTGGTGGTGTTTTTTTATTTGGTTTCGGAAATTTTTCAGAAAAGGTACTTTGGAAGTGGTGGTCGCTGGTGCTGATTGACCTGGCTGTGGCATCCCCAAAGCACTCAACTGTCAAAGCTGCAGTTTTCTGCTCTTCCTCCTTAAGAATATACTTAATCATTCTGAATGTTGCTGCTTTCTTAATGATGGCAGTTTTATTTCTGTGGTTCCTCGACTTCTACCCTGTTGTCCTATTCCCTGTTCTTGGTAAAGACCTAGCAGGAGAGACATGACATTTTTGAATTAACTGATCCCAGAGTGATCAGAAGGAATAGAACATACAGGTTTCGATGCAATTTGGAAAGCAAGGAATAAATGGGAAGGACTTGTATGGCTTGGGCTGGATGAGTTCCACATATTGTGAAACTTGTCTTCCTGGTTTCCATAGGATGGTGTCTTGTCAACTGCAGTATGCTGGAAACATGGAGAAATCAATAGACAAGCAACAATCTGGAATGGCATGGTAAAATAAAAAAAGCACACCCCCAAAAAAATCCATAAACCCAACTCCAAAACACTACAATGTCATTTCTAAGAAAGTTTTCAGATTTTTTTTTTTCTTCTAAAATTTAATAAATACAGAGAGGTGTATGTTTTCTCCCTTAGTACATAATTCCATAGATATGTATGCAAATAAAATATCTAGAGATGTTACAGCAGCTGCAAATTTAATTAAGGTTATCCATTAAATAAGAAATGCAGAAAGCTTTATTGTAGAAAGATGTAAAGGTAAAGCAGCCATCATCTTGGAATGTGCTGATAAATATTATCTAAAGAGTTTTTTAAAGAGCATAAGGGGAAATTATTCAGTTTCTCATGTTACTAATTGATGTCTTATGACTATTCACACAAAAAAAGGTGAAATCAGTAGATAGAAAAAGGTGATTAACCACAGCAAATGTGTACAGAAGG
The DNA here is from genome assembly GCA_025447755.1 of Corythornis vintsioides. Taxonomy (NCBI): domain Eukaryota; kingdom Metazoa; phylum Chordata; class Aves; order Coraciiformes; family Alcedinidae; genus Corythornis; species Corythornis vintsioides. Next base: position 50,634 of record JAOEGS010012500.1, on the reverse strand, counting down.
CTTTAGTAATAAAAAACATGTTTTCAAGAGCTGTTCAAATAATGCTAACCTTGAAGTAAACTGTAGTGGTCAATGAGACTCCCTGAAGCTGGCAGAGACATTCAGAGCTCTCATTATTGGGAGCCTGTATTGCTGGATAGAATTGTAATGTGTGTTGTTTGTATTGGTTACTCCTTGAAAATCTGTTTTGTGCGAAGAAGTATACTTAAAATTCATCTCAGTGGCAAAACCAGTCAAATAAGCTAACAAACAACACTTCCCACTCCTAAGAGCAGGGACATCTTTGAAACCGGAGTACAAATTTGGTGATTGACTTTCTATACTATTGAGTTTCTCCACAACATTTGAAAACAGCAGGGTATAAATCCACTGAGCTGCAGGGTGTAAGAGGCTGTAACAAAGATAGGTTTCTGGAATAAGCATCTTCTGGTGGCCAGCTGTAGCTTGAAAGTTCCTTAGCACAAAGACAGGAGTGTCAGAATGTGTAATATTCTGAGAAGGCAAGGGGATCTTCTTTATCAGGATGATATTTTAGATGATACCTTATTTTTGTAGCTGGAAATAGATTGAAATAGTACATTGTGGCAATGGTAAAAAGTGAGTAGGCATCAGGTTGGTTCAGTGATACTCTGTAAGCCTGCAGCACAGCTTGCTGGGAGAGCTTGGCAGAGCTCACAGACTGTCTCCTCCCAGAAACATCTCCCTCAGAGCTCTTCTTTTCTATAAACTTTATTGGCTTGCATAAGTACCAGCAGGTCCCTTTGAATTCAACTGAGCCACACAATTCTGTCTTCCAGAATACTAATGATAATATCTAGCACTTTTTACAGTACTTTTCATCGTTAGAGCTGAGTGCTCTTCAAAGGAGGTCAGAGCCATGAATGAGAGCCTGCATCTGTAGTGCTGTGTAATTCTCTGCTGACATGCTGCTTCAAAGGTCTCTGCCCAGGGATGACTTCCTAGTCTTTATTTCCTGAATTAAAATAGGGAAAAAAAAACAAAAAAGGAAAAAAAAGAGTGATTAAACTCCTCCATTAGCAATGTGGAAGTTTGTTTTACTTCATTGCTAGCAAATAAACTGGTTTTCATGAACTCTATCATTTAAATTTTGCAGGGCTGGAAACTGTTAATTGGGGGATTAAGAACCAGATGTTTGCTGTTCTGAATTAATGTTTCAGAAATGTTAAAGAAGTGAACTGTATGAATCCAATCCCCAGACTTTGCTGGGACTCTCATTCCACCTTCATATATGATAGCAGGAGTGATTATAACAAAATATTCTTTTAAATGGAGGTGTTTATATTAAGTGTGAATATCCTTGGTGATGAGTATTCTACAGCCTTTGGACTGCTTGTTCCATCCACTCCTTGAATTACCAAAGTTCTCAGTCCTTAATTTATTATTTTTTTTAATGGTTTAAAATAATTATTTTTTGTTCCATTTTTAGGGAGAATAGTCAGTTGTTGCTTTCCTTTTATAACCTCTGTTACATAGTTGTATTCAGTTAAGCCTTTGTTTTGCAGCACTAAACATGACACAGTCCTATTAACCTTTCTTTATTCAGTGTCTCATTTCCCTCCCTCTGCCCTAGGCCTTCAATCATTGCTTTGTTATAATTTTGGGGTATTTACCTAAGGTTGTGTTGCCAAGCAGGAATTCAGTACTCTGCATGATACTGCTGGAGAGGTACAAGACTTTAATTCTGTTACAGAAGTTCAAAGTACAGCAAGGAAGATGTTTCCTGTTTCTTTTTATTTCCATCTTAGTTTTCATTCCAGTTCTTTAAATATTCTGTGTTTACGTGCTGGTATAAGATGATGTGAGATGGAGATAGCCTTTGAGCTTGTGTTGGATCACAGGAGTTATTTCCTTGGTGGTAAAGTAGAACCTGAGCTTTTCTGTATTTTTGGGCAGTACTTAGCACATCAAGATGTGTTGTGTTTAAACTAGGTAGGCAAAAGCAGTGGCATTATTTTTCATGCCACAACAGTGCAGTATTCCAGGGCCCCCAGACCTGCCTGCTCTTGCAGCAGTTGCAAGAACAATATTAATAATGGAAGTTTTTAACGTTTGCACAATCAAAGCATTTTGCCATCATTTGTTAATTAACTTCCATGGGGAGTTAACCAGGACTCACTAGACTGAAGTAATTACTTGAATCATATTAAATAAAATTCTACTTTGAATACAAAGCCATCATGCCATGTGCCTTTCTCAGCACCATTACTTTGTGTTGGATTTCTGTTAATCTCAAGTTTGCTTTTGTGATGTTTCCCTGTTCCAAGCTAGCAGATCAGCAACCAGCACATGGGGGTGAAGATCTAACCCCATCTGCTCACTTCCATTAGTGTATGGGAAGTGGCATATAGTGTAAATGCTTCTTTACTTTGTGTCTATAAATATATACTTATGCACACAGAAATATGTATCTATATACATGTTCTGTATTACTTCTGTTTCTTGTTGAATTGCAAAATTAGACATCCTGTTTGTCTAGGAAAAAAAGTTTAGATACTGTGAATTCAGGGAAGAGCAAAATATTTGGAACAAATAATAGTATTTAGATCCACCTGCAGAACTGGAGTTACACTACTTGTGTGTTTCTTAGCAAGTGCAAATTGCCTCGCTTCGCTTGCTTATTCCAGAGTACACTCATTTTCTGCAAGCAGGGCTTGCTATTTACCAAAGGTGTGTTTGTGGTAGAAATAGATGTATTTTTATCTCGAGCCAAATTTACTTGTGATATCTAACTCATGATTTGAAAGATACAAAATAGTTGTGGAAAATGCCACTGATCTGTAGTTGTATGGATTTTATGTGTGTGTGTTTCTGTAAAGCTTTTAAGTAGCAAACAACTAGTGCTGAAGCAGTAGCTCACAAGTGGCCGCATAGCATCTTTGTGCTTCCTCTTATTTACAATTCAGCTAAAGGATTCAAACTAGTTTTTGGTGCTTCAGAAGACTGTCAGGTTTGTAGTGATGGGCTGCTGACTACAGTGTTAGTGCTTCTGGCAGCTGCAGCACTGACAGGTCTGGTTCATCCCACAGAGATGTGGTTAGTGCTTGCTCTATGAACTTCCCTGGTGAACTTGGAGGAGTCTGAATCCTCTTGGCAGGGGACATTGTGAGATGACAGTTGGCAGGATAAGTCACAAATGGGTTCTGAGTCCTTTCTTATGTGAGCCTGCATTGCATAGCCCAGTGAAGTGAATGCAGGTTGAGAGCTGGGTAGTGTGTGGAACTCTGTTGCTTCCCTTGAGTGCATTGCACCACCTCACTGAGAGTTTGTAGCAGATTTTCTTTTTCTTTTGCAGCAGAGATAAGGTGTGAGGACTCTTCGCCTGTCGAGGTGGGTGTGTTCTTTTGTTCCAGTAACTTGAGTGCTCCCTGAGCTTCTTGCTGAAAGAACAGAAGGGTTATCATCATTAGTGTTGCTTTGTGAACTACTCATTTAGCGGGCGAACATCATTGACATGATGTGTATATATGAATACCAGATGGCTAAATTCTTCTTGGACGCCACTGAACAGAGTAAAGTTTTATGTTAGTCTAATAGGCCAACTGCTTTCCTGTGTCGCCTTCCCCTTTTGGTTGAGTGGCACCATGGTGTTACAGCAGGAATGAGTAATTCAGGAACAACTTTCCTTGGGGAAGGTGATAATTGTCCATCCATGCCCAAACTGAAGATGGACAGGATCCTTTAATTTCCTTCAGGATATTACTGATGTGAAGTTAGTGTTAACCTCTATGAAGAACAGAGCTGCTGTGGGTAGGTCAGACATTTGTCTTTTTTTTTTTTTTCAGGCTAGAATGAATGCCAACAGGAGTTAGACTCAACATTTGTAAATTTGAAAGGCGATGCAATAAAATTAACATTTTCCTATGTCTGAGTGTATTAATTCTTGCTTACAAGAAAATTCACAAAGAAACTTGTTAAAGGAATAAATTAAAATTCAACTGTGTATATGATGAATCATGATCCAATTTTGTCTGAGAGGGAGAAAGAAATTTGGCTCAGCTGTCTGTATATCATTTTTCTCCAAAAGATACTTTTTGCAGGGGAGATTATTAAGAATGAGTCAAATATTTCTCCCCACTCTCTTCACTTCCATACAAGTAAATAGATTAGTCTGGGGCTAGGTAATGAACTCCAAGCCCTTTTTCAGCTTAAAGTTTAAGTAGAAAGAGACCTCTGGAAGCCTTCCCTAGTGTATTTTTATTTGCTGTTTACTCTGCAGCTTTACCTCTGTGTTTTTTATAGTTGCAGTTGTAAATAGTTCTTCCCCCTTTCAAGAATTTAATCCCTCTTTTGTGCTAACTGGAGTTTTGGGGGTTAGTTGTGTAGCTTCCTGGACTTACTTTAGTGACTGTGCATCCAAATGTTTAGAGTGTGGGGAAAGTGTGCTTTTTTTTTTTTTTGCTATAGCTTTGAGAGGAATGTAGTCTTGCAAGCCACATGAGGGAACTTTTTCTGCCTCATGGCCTTTAATTGCTTAACCTCACTTTATCCAGTAAGACCCCAAAAGCCACTACTGGAGCTGATTCTGCGGTGGATGCTTGAAGCCCAGCATTAGGATTTAGCTGCCCTTAGGAATTTATTGTCACCCATATGTTTGACTATCTCATATCAGGTCTGGGTTGTCAGTAACTACATCATAACTGCATTACTGTACAATTTTGCTTCTTCAGGTAGGGAAAGCCAGCAGTGAAGATCATGAGCAATGGCTTCTGATAGCAGGAAGAACCAATTGCAGAAAGGTAACAACTTAAAGCAGTTAGTCTTAAGAGTTATTCTTACCAAATACTTGCTTTCCGTCTTGTGTGCCTGTGTTCTAACACAAAGTATAACCTTCGTTTTGCAATTAGGTGGATGAATTTTGGATGGGGTAGAAATAGGGAGGGATTTTTTGACCTGTGTACGTGTGACATTTCAGACCTGGAAATTAAGAATATCCCACTTAAAAGCTAAGGAGTTAGCTACCTATTCCATGATGCAAGAGCAGTTGAATTAATTAAGAATGCTTTACCCCTCTAGAGGCCTTCTGCTGAAGGGAAATTACAGCTTGATGTTTAATACTTTGTCATTTATATTGTAAACGGGAGAGATAATTTCTCCTTAGTTGCCACTCAGTGAGGTCAGCAGGAGCATATTTTGGAGGTGGTGCTTCAGTGCGGAAATTTGGCTTAGCAAGGATGTGTAGCCTTGTAAACACACAGTAGAAAGAAATGTTATCAAAGGAATCTGAAAGCATGACTACTAGGAAGGCCTTTTAATGACCCTGAAGGGATGGCTGTCTGTAGGGTATACGTGTAGTTACTGCACCTTGATGTGTTAAATGGTACATTTGAACTGCTGTCATTCTATTTCTGCTCTGCCTGGGGAATCTGTCAGAAACAGAGCTGTTAGTGAATGTCAGGACCTTTCCATTATCGCCATTAGTGAGACTGTGACACTTGGAGAGCTCTGCCAGAACACGGTTCAGCAGCGCACCAGGAGGACGGAGGAGAAAGCTGCTGTTGTGCAGGGGCTCCCTCCATGGTTTCCATGCTGGAGAGTGTTAATTTCTCACAGCACCTGTTGGCTCCAGCAGGAGCTGATGCCTCTCAGCATCTGCACAGTTGGTGGTTTTCATAGTTTGTTATTTTGAGCTCTATTAGGATGTGCTGTCCAGATGCCAAGTGTGCTAATACTGCTTTTTGCTGGAGAGCCAAGTTAGGAAATTTTGTAACCACACCTATGGAGAACAAAAGCTTCAGGAGCTGGACTACAGAAGGGAGGTTTCTTCCAAGTAGATTAAATCATAAATATGGTTGCATTTAAATGGCTAGAATACAAAAGAAACTTTGACTAAGATTTTTTTGGGTTTTGGTTTAAATATTTAATTCTGTGGAATTTTGTTCTGTAGTTAGATTGATAATCTAATAGCCCTTTGGTCAAATGAGAAAATTCTGAGCAAGAGGAGAAGCATTCTTAAGGAAGAATAGGAGTAAATAATGTGCATAGGTGGAATGAGGGACAGGAGATGTGGTTTTGGCAAAGATGCCTACTAAAACTGATAACTGTGAAGCTGGTGGATCTTAAAGAACAGAGGAGAACCAGTGACTGAAGTAGGAACAAGTGTTGCTGAAGGCATAGGTAGATTCCAATGATCCTGAAGGAATTGACAGGATTAGGGAATATTGCAGGTCTAGTGAGAGCTGAAGCATTTGTCACAACTTTCAGGAGTGAACTTGAAAGTACAGAGTTCTTATTTTTTTCTAAACTGTGAATGTCCTCTCCATTGAGTGTTCTTTATTCTGAAATATTGGTCAGTAAGCTAGAGATGGGAAAATCTAATAGGAAAGAAGTTCCAAGTGAAGAATGACCTCAGCAATCTGCATGTGGCAGGTGGCCAGAGTCAAGCCCCACCAGATTGGAGAAAAGGAGAAGGTTGTGAATGAACAGACAGATAACATTTACAGAAGAAACACTGAGGAAATCATAGGCAAAATTACTGCTCAGAATTGATCCAAGAAAGCAAGTGAGGCATGAAATAGGCATTCAAAGCAGAGTCTGGTCAGAGTACATGAGAGGCAAAAAAGTACAATTGTGGTTGTTGTCCCTTGTGCTTTAATATCTGAGCCTTGCTAAGCCTGTATGAATTGTCAGCTTTTGGCAGTGGCTTAATATAGAGTTAGTGGAATTCTCCTGAAGTCCTGTAAATTCATTGAGAACTGGATGCTGCAGTGGATTGTCAGGCTCATGTGCTACTTTTTTTCCCCTGTTTGTTTTTCCCAATGAACTCTCATCTTTCTCCTTTCTTACTTTTTTTTTTTTGTTGTTACTTCTATCACACAACAATCTCACTATTTCACTAAGTTTCCAGTGTTAAGAACTTTTTAAATCATGCTGTTTCTTTACTATAGGCCTGATTCAGTGTATAGTGAACTAACTGGAAGTCTTTCCACCAGCTTCAAAATAAACAGGAAAAGGATTGTTAGTGAGCAGAGTACTTGATTTTTCAGATACTTCACAATGTAGTTAGAAGGATGCAGATTGTTTCTGTGGGGTGGTAACAGCAACCTCTGCTCAGTGCTTCCCCTGCAAACTGTTGCTATTGAGGATTTGTGGGGAAAAGAGATTTATTTTTTCATGCTTGGGAAATATTAGCATTTGCTCTTCCCACTATTAGGTATTTAGTGCTTGTGGTTTGGCACATGAAAAATACTGGCTTTAATGAAGTCTATTTTCCAAAAGTCATTTGTACATGTACAAAAGGAAGTTGATAGCAACAATATGAATATATTCTCACGGGTGAAAAATAACATGTGCATCCCCTGCATAAGCAATCCAATCTCCTCCCATGTTATTCACCTCTTTTAAATGCAAGTGGAAACTGTTGTGGTTTTATTCCTTTGAGATGAAAGTTGTAATAATACAAATTATCACTTGTTTTCAGGATTCACTAGAAAAATAAATGCAATTATGTTTATGAATGTGGAAAATTAAGCAACATAAAGCAATTGTATGTGTTTGAGGATCTTTTCAAATTAAAAGCTGTATTCACTGAATTCCCATCAGTTCTTTTTCTCACTGTCACGTTTCATGTGAACTCTCAATTGAATGAACAGCTGCAGTAAAAATGGCACCAGCCAAGTCACAGGGAATTCACAGGAAATTGAAGCATTTCAGGCTGTAACATCAAGCCCTTTTAGTCCCTCATTTACCTTGAGAAATGCTTGGGTTTTTATTGGCAAAATGTCTGTAAGTACAGAGAGGTGTCAAGCCCTTGTTCGCTGATTATGTACGCTTGGTACTTTGGAGTAGGCCTTGTACAAGCCAAAAAGTTACTTCACTGTCACTGTAGAGCGGGTTTACATGCTTAATTGTGGAAACAGTTTTTACTTCTGGTCTTCTACTTTGGATTTACTCCCAGTGCAAGCATGAGGGTAACAGGAAGGAAATGTCCGTGTTGTTCAGAAGGGTATTCTAAAGAAAGCAGAGTAGAAAACCTGCAAGACAGCTCAGATGTCTGAGCACCTCCATTGGTTCATCTATTCTTCTAAAACAAGACTGTATTTTAACATTAAAGATCTGACTACATCCCTTTGATCTTTGAGAAAAAACATCTATTGCCTTGTAGGAATGTAGGCTGAGTCAGGTTGTGATCTCAATGCTTGTTTCATCCAGTCTTCCCACTATGTCTCTGGTGTGTCCAGCAGCATAAGCTGACTGGAGGTGTGCGGAAAGAACGCCTAGAGGCGGTTGGTGGCCTGCCTTTTCCAAACTCCTGAAATAGCAGAGCTGTTTCTCTGATTCATTTTAAGATGCTTTAGAACAAATATTTTATGTACTGCAAGTTTTACAGTGTTTCCATTTTGTAATTTACTTCTATGCCACACATCTTTAACACCCAAGTTAGTAACTCTTTAAGCAGCGTGATGAACATTTTTCACAGGATAGGTGACACCTCCTCATGAGTCAGGCTCTGTCTTAGCTACTCACCATTCAGATTCCACATGATGTAAACCCTCCAAAAGTTACATAGCAACAAACCAAGAAGCTTTGTAAACTGACTGCTGTGGCTCTTACCACAGCATTTCCAAGTATCTTTTCTCAAGACCTTGTGTCCATTTCCTTCTTTGTTCCCTCCCCCTTGCCAGTGGTGCCCTGGGATAGGACAACAGGCTATGGGCATAAACTGGAACACAGAAAATTCCACCTCAACATAAGGAGAAACATATAATCTGAGAGTGCCAGAGGCTGGCCCAGGATGCCCAGAGAGGTTGTGGAGTCTCCTTCTCAGGAGACTTTCAAAACCCTCTTGGGCATCCTACTCTTGGTAACTCTCTTTAGCAGGGAGATGGACCAGATGATCTCCAAAGATCCCTTCCAGCTCTCACTGTGATGGGATTCTGTGATCCCTTGGGATTCTCTGTCACAGCCCCAAGTCTGGTGAGGCTTAGATCTGTAGAACTGTTTTCTTCAGATTGCCAGGAAAACAGGACAAGCACATGCTTCTAACTTGACTGGATCAGAGCAGATACATTCCTCAGCCTTGTAGCCTTTGAGAAACAGGATTTCAAAAGCTAATTTGCTTGTTTTCATAGCATGATCTTAGCTCTACAAGGGGGAGAAGACGATCTAATTTAATTTTGCTCCTTGAGAAGAAGGGAGATCACTTGGCCAGCTGCTGCTCTGAGCAAACATGGAGCTCGAAGGCTACAAGATAAGCTTTGAACTTTATCAAGTCTCTTGGCAGTGTATGCTAACGTGAGCTGTTGGGAGATGGCTGAAACTTTGCCTCTGATCGCATTAATTAGTGTGCTGATCCAAATGAGCTATAACTCCCTGTAAGAGCAGTTGCACTTCAGGCTCTTTGTCCCCAGTGCTTTAGTATTTGGGCAGGGTGGTCTGTGAGGATGCATGTTTGGCCTGATTTGTGCAATCACAAGACTGGCTGTCTACTCTGATTTCTTTTTAAATCTTTAAGTATAATATCTTTGAGCTGTTTGTTAGAAGAAGAAAGTGTGTGTTCCACTCCTGTATGTGAAGAGGAAGCGCTGAATATTTGAATTTACAACACTTAAGGAAGCACCTCATGGCTTCAGTGGTCAAACTAAATTTCCATCTAGACTGTGACAAACTCAACTGAAAAAACAAATTGACTATTAATTAAGGCCTTGGGGTTCTTTAATCTTCCCCCAAGGTGGATTTGCTATATTCCTAAACCTGCAGTTGCCATGTGGTATAAGTTTGCCAGTATGTGAAAATATGGTATCTATCACTTTTTCATCAGTCTGATACTTTTCTTCTGCAGGCAGTGTAAACCTGCCATAAACTTGAGTTTGTAATCTCTGCCTCTGTCTTTACTGTGCATCCCCAGCATGAGATTAGGCTTCCATTAAATCTATAGAGGTGTATTACAAGGTGCATAGTGTTGGCAGATGTTTGTGTTAGCCATGCACAGTAATTGAAAAGTCATGCATTTTCTGGAACAAATTGGAGCTCTGTGGTGATTGCCATTGTGGCTCATCCTGGAGATGAGCTCATCGCGCAAAGCTGGCATCAAATAACTTTTTCTCAGTAAGGGTGACAGAGCTCTGGAACAGGCTGCCCAGGGAGGTTGTGGAGTCTCCGTCTCTGGAGACACTTAAGACCCGCCTGGATCTGTT
>JAOEGS010012500.1:21541-40372 GCA_025447755.1 Corythornis vintsioides | reverse complement strand
TGATCCTGCTCGGGCAGGGGGGTTGGACTAGATGATCTTCTAGGTCCCTTCCAACCCCTAATATCTGTGAATCTGTAGAATTAGTAGCCTGCCCTGTCTCTTTACATAGATTTGTAGAATCCTTCTGGTTGGAGAAGACCTTTGCATATCTTGATCTTCATGCATTAGGGGGTCCAAACTGCTTGAGAGAATCATAGAATGTTTAGGGCTGGAAGGGACCTCCAAAGGTCATCTAGTCCAGCCCCCCTGCAGTGAGCAGGTACACCCTTAACTAGACCAGGCTGCTTAGAGCCTTGTTCAACCTCACCTTGAATATCTCCAGAGATGATGCCCCAACCACCTCCCTGGGGAGCCTATTCCACTGATCCACCACCCTCAAGGTAAAGTACATCTGCCTTCAGAAAGTAAAGCTATCCATGGTTTAAGTTCAAGGAATTCTGTCCTGCATTCTTACATCTGCAGTGTATGACCATTCTAAGAGTAGAGTTGAGATTTCACTGCTGCCCTGTGCTGCAACCTGAATATGACACAGAGTGAGAGCCAGTAAACTATGAGATAATACTGAGTGGGAGTTGTGCTTACACGGGTTGGGAGTTTATGGATGTAGAGTTGGTAATGTGGCGTCTCTCACTCCCTGTATTCCAGACTTTCTTCTGTCTACACGTGCATTTTTGTGAATTTGCAGTCTGTTAGGACAAAAAGCTTAACTTTCCTTTCTTTATAGCATCTGAAAGGTATTATAATTTCTTCATATGTGGTTTCAATTCAGTAATTGACTTTCTCCTTACCTATTGTGAGATCTCAGCAGACACAGGTATAGACTATAGCTTTGCATGTACTCTTGGCCATGGCTAAACTTGATATGTCACTAGTTTTAGGTTATATTTATCTCCTTTCAACATTTCTTTAAGTAGAGGGACCAAAACATTTAGCTAAAATCTCAGTATTGGCTCAAAGACAAGCAAGAATCGCTCAGAAATTCTTGCTTGGGTTCAGACACTGCTCTGAGAGAGTCTTTCCAATACAGGTAATACACTTAGATTATTTTGGCTGTTTTATTCCATCAGCTATCTCTTCAGATTTCTTTTTCCCTTTGAGAAAGACTTAGAAATAAATGAATCACCATCATCCTCCCTCCTAAACAGAGCTTATACCTTCTTCTCCATCTCCATCTTTTTTGGAAATCAAGATGCCACTGACATTTCTATCTGAAATTAACTCTTTTCTCAAACTGAAATTAACCTGATAATTTGTCCCTTTTAATTTATTTAAGTAAATTAATGTTACTGATAGTAGGCTTTTTTTTTTGTCACCATACAGCTCTGTTTGCATCTTTTTAGCTCTTCAGCCAGCAGACTTAATCTTCCCACCTGCTTTTCCTGAATATTTTTTCCTTATTGAAAAAGTAAAGGCTATCTCTTTATGATAAATATATTTTTATATATTTATATAAATATCCTGCAACTCAAGATGCAAACCCCAGTCTATGCTTTGTCCTTGCTATTTACATCACTAAATAGTAATGTTTTTACAAACCCATTATGTTTACCAAAGTCATTGTCCATTTGTTTAATTGCCTCTAGTTGAAAGTTTATTCCAAAACTTCTTGTTATATAGGACAATATAACAATTTCTATTGTGCTTGTTACTTTTAGCTTATATTAAAGCAGTACAACAGTTCTGCTCTGGCCACTTCTCCACTGATACCAAAATGAAATCAAGAAATTCCTGTGCACGAAGAGCACACGACACAACTGCTTGGTACCAGCAGAGCTGTGGCTGCCCTGGGAGAGGTCAAGTGTTCAGCCATGTAGGTGAAAACTGTAGGTTTGTTAGATATCTTCAGTAATTTAGCTATTTTTTTAATTAGCTAAAAGTAAATGCAGAGTTTGGGGCAGAAGTGAAGGAAATGGTTCCAGCTTCAGTAAACACACCATAAACTGTCTGTTTTCCATAGTCTTTTCACTGCAGCTTTACTTCAGAATACTCAACTGTTTAAAGTACTGAGCTCTTAACATCCCATAATGAACTTTTTTTTTTTTTTCCAGGCTACTAGTATAACTGCAGCATCAGTCAATCAACATTACATAGTGAAATCTTAATGAATTTCTGCCAGGAATGTAGATGAGGACCCATTCTATTTGAAAAGCTTCAGCTAATATAATTAATTGCATTCATTTTCAAGGTGATGTCTTGCTTCTTTGGGGGAATGAGCAGTAAAGGATAAAAAAAAAAAAAAAAAAGGAAATTTCATCAGTGATTACAAAAGAGATAGTGATTTACTAATTGCTCTTTGCTGTTTCCTGACAGTCTGTATCTCTTAACCAGTGAAACAATCTGCCTCCAGTCACTGCAAACATCTTGGTGTTGAGAGATTAGGATAAATATCCTACAAGTAATTATTTAGTGGTAAATTTGATGGTTTCTTTCATGGGGAACTAGATTGGTCTCCTGTGTCTTGTAGCAAGGGCAGCCATTTACTTTGTGACTCCTGTGCTTTAGATAAAAATATGTTCTGAAGACCTTGAGACATTTCAGCAGAGCAGGAGATAGTTGGGAGCAAACCTCTCACTGGATGCACTGGGCCAAAGTATGCTCTCATGGTTTCAGCTCCATAAAACATTCAAAAGTAGGGATTTACATCAGTTGTACCAGGGCTGCTGGGCTGCTGCACATTCCACGTGTTTCCCCCTGTTGCTACATTTTCAAAACTGGTCTCCCACAAATTGAAAGAATGTAATCAGACTTCATAGTGTTGTTTGACTGCTGGGTATCTAGCAGGGCAGCAGCTCACATACTGGCATGACTCCTGCTTCCTTTATTTCTTTACTGCATGAGATTTGTTGTGCAAAGATCTGTGCCAGAGACAACAGGTGACTTGTTTGTATGGGTCTATGGGCTCACACTTGTAAGAAGCAGATGCTTACCTTGAAATCAAATATTATAGAGTGATGAGCATTTAAGGGAAACACTCCTTTTATATGAATGTAAATGCAGCTGGATTCTCCCCCAGATCAAAGCTAGGAGCTTGGCTAAAGTTTTGCAAGAAATATTTTAAAAAGTAACAGCTTCAGTCAGAGAATCCTGAGAAGAGATGCAATAGGATGGTCAGGAGTCTCTGTAAAGCTATTTAAGCTTTGATGCAAAATATATTTGCACTTCTGACAGTTATACTTACTACTCTTAAGTGTTACACATTTCAAATCTGCAACAAACTGCATGTGACATGGCTCAGTATGTCCCACATACCACCTGCACAAGAGTTGTTTTAATCCCAGCATCTGTATTACAGGAGGTGATACCATCACACGCCAACTGTGTCTGTACAGGGTGGTTCAAATGCTCTGTATTCCCCAGTTCTATACAGCAAGGTGAGAGTGGGCACTCCCAACTATTTATTTATTTTGAGGGAAGGGAACCAGACCAAAAGAAGGTGTGGGATGCTCTGGCTAATCCTCTGTTGCTGAAACAGAACTGGGGAACCCATGTCTGGAAGACCAGAGCTGCCAGGCATGCTCGGAACACATCTCTCTCTCTTAGCAGAAATACAGTTTCTGTGACCCCGAGTTTAACAAGACTTTTAGTGATTTCCTTCCCTTATTTTGCAGTAGCAATTTAGGTTATAAATTATCAATTAGAATTTAGATTTTTCCAATCTTTTTGCTTTTAGTTTTTTGGTTTAGGTCTTCTAAAAGCAATTCATGTGAAGTAAAAAGAGAAGCAACTTTTGAGGGTTTTGGTATAATTGGAGGGCCTCATTATGTAATAATTAAGAGGCAATAAAAGGTTTTTAGTTTATCAGAATATCCATGCAGGCATCTTGGGGATAATTTGTTAATCTGTTTAATGAGGTTTGTTTGGTTGTCTGGAATTTTGTAGAAAAACATGCTGAATGTGGATTGAATCATGGAAGGGAAGGTCAGACAAGTGTCTGACATGGTTCCTTCAGGCATTTCCGAGTTTCACTTACGAATAGAGAAGATGTCACTTTGTGACCTGAGTGATTTGGCAGATGTGGATCCATGAGCCTGTGGATTCAGTGAGATGGAGACTTGCTGGTGCCAGCAGTAACCCAGTTCCGGGGTATTTAACAAACCACAACAGGACCCTCAGAAAATATCAGTAGATAAACAGAAAGTATCAAAAGCTGAATGAACAATAAAGGATTGGACAGCCCATGGAAAAATATCATAAATGACACTTGTTGGTTCACTGGGGCTTAAATTATTTCTCTGTAGTCAATTTATATTTGGGAATGAATAAGTAAATACTTGTACTGCAAGACTGGTTGCTTCTCTAGTAAAAACAAGTTTCACAATTGGTTGTGTTTTTTTAAAAAATTATCCCTGAAATGTTTTTTTTTCTAGGTGAAATAAATGCAAAAGAACAGTTGAACCTAGAAATAAAAAGATGTTGCCCTTGATAACTGTGTGCTCTCTGCCTCTCACTGTTGTGCTATGATTCAGCATTTCTGTGATGATTTTTAAGTTATCCTGCAGTATTTTGTAAGCTGCTCTGTAGTAAATTTGTTTCATTTTCCCTTGGTTCATCTGTTCCTCTTCTTGACGGCAAAGTGGGGCAGGAGGTAGTGAAGTGGAAGTAGTACCTGTGTTTCTTGTGGAGGGATCTTTGTGTTACAAGCTTGTGCATTTCCCATGTCACCTTAAGTGGTGTCAGAAATCTGTAACTACTTAGGACACCCATTAAATTGAATTCAGCACTCACTCTTTTTAATCTCAGTAGTTGTTAGAGCCTTTAAAGCCCCCTAGCCCAGTTGAGTTAACTGTTGTGACTGTCACCCAGTTGTTTTTCCTGCCTACATGAGATGTCTCCCCTGAAAACAACATGAGTCTCTGATGCAGGAGGCACAGTTTTCAAATATGCAACCAGATGGCAATTATCTGGAGTTAGTTTCTCATTTGCAATGCTCCTGCTTCGAGTTTTCGTTTGTGTGTGCTTTTTTTGTTTGGTTTTTTTTTTGTTGTCTGTTTTTTTTGTGTTTTTTTTTGTTTGGTTTTTTTTTTAAAGCACTTGTGATTACTATTGCTTGACATTTTAAAAATTTGTTTGCTTTTAACTGATTGCTAAAGTCACGTACTCTTCCTGTCTATTGGGAAGGTGGTGGAATCCTTCTGGGGACAGCACAGTAGATGGATGTTCAGGAGTGACCTGGCTTGCTTCTCATCTGTATAACAGCAAAAAAATTATCTGTGTTCCTATTTGGACAGTCTGTCATTTCCATTTAAAACACATAGATGCTATATAACATATTCCTCTGGTTTTGGAGAAGAGTAATGTGTACCTTTAACATATGACTACTGATTCCTGAAATTAAAAAAAACCGAGGTATTCTTGTATAATTTCACTGCAGCATAGTCAGTCAGTTTAGCTGGATCAGGGAAATGTGGAAGAAAGTTGCTATCTCCAAAGCATCATTGTGTCTTTCGTAGTTACTCTGTGACCAGTCTGGAGTTTGGACTGCTAACTGGAAAAATAAGTGATCCAGGAGTATTTCATTCCAGGGTGGTTTTTCCAGTTTGTAAAACTCTCAGATATATCTACTTAACGCTCTGATTTGACATCTCACTTTTCATGTCCTGGCACAACCCCTGAGAAGGTTGTTGGAGAGTAGGATGATATCAAATGATGCTCATGCTGAAAATGTCTGTGAAAGTGGGATTTTTGTTGCATAGATCCAGGTTTGCTATTCAGATGCCTTTGTGGTTTGTTTTTGGGGTTTTTTGGGTTTTGTTTTGTTTTTTTAAATCTTCCTAAGATAAACTTCAACTGGGGTTAAGTTACAGGGTAACTGCACTGGCTTTCTTATTCTGCTCAGGGAAGTAGTCTCTGAAAATTTGGGACCCGCCTCTGGCAGGGGAATATTTCAAGTGAGGGATGCCATGTATTATTCAAGGTGATGAGTAATTCTGAAATAGGAGAATTTCAATTCCTTTTGAAGAGTGGCAAAAGCTCTCTTTCACTGAAGTAACCTGAGTATCAAACCCAAATGTGTTTCTATCAGTGAGGTAAAATGTATTTCTTCTTTATCTACCAAATATATTTTCTTCTTTATCTAACAAAATACACTTGATTGTTATTTATATGTTTTCAAAAGAAATCTCGAATTACAAAAAAAATCTTAAATAGAAGTTCCCTGTTTCTGCCTTCCAACCTTAATTATGTGTTATAATAGCAGACTCTACGTTTCCTTTGACTTATGATAGAGAAAGGAGATAATAGAACAGAATTCCTTTTCAGTTGATGTTGAAGACTATCTAGTATGTCGGAGATTGTTCAAGTACATTAGGTACTTTTTTAAACCTGCATTTCAGTGCTGAATATGCTTAATATAATAAGCAGGTTTGTTTAATATTTTGAGGTAGTTATGAGAATTTTATTCTTTATCAATTTAAGAATCTCAGAAATTAACAGAGGACTTTCAGTTAGTGTTCAAGGGATTCGGGTACTTTGAATCATCTGTGAAAATTTGATTAATATTTGAAATGCAAGTCTTGGTAAGCTTTCTTTGTAGCTCTTGGGCATTCTGGAGAATCTTGCATATAAAGTATTTATTTGTAGCCATAGACTGTTTTAAGTCTGGGCAATAAGCTCCAGCACATTGTCAAAGGGGAACTCCTAGAATTGGCCTGTGGAATTACAGGAATGTGACTGTAAAGTCTGTATCATGATGTTGAAAATACTAACTTGAGATTTTATGTAAAGGTTATTTATAATCACAGAAATAAAAAAAAATTAGAATTTGTTCCACTTCAGAGGTTAAAAGTATATATGATTTGGGAGTCCTGGGTAAATGTAAAGCAATGAAGCTGTAAAAGCTGAAAACAAGGGGAATATAAGTAATCATACAGTTAAAAAAAAATAAAAATAAAAAGGCAGTCACAGGAAAAAAAGGCTATAAAGGCTAAAGCTGATGACTTTAATGCATTGCTCAGCAGCATTAAAAGCACAATAAAAAGCAAACAAATTGTGGAATGCGAGAGCAGAATGAGTGGAAATTCCATCTGTCTGTTCAGGGCTGATGGGGTGACTGCATTAAGTGGAGCTCATCTTATTATAGAAAGGCTATTAGAAAAGAGATGAAGATACAGAAAAGGTCAAACTGAAATGGTCCAGGGTCCTGAGCATCTCTAAAAGTGTTAAGGGAGGTTGGAAAAATACAGATTTAATAGTCTTTAGAAAATCAAGGTGGGAAATGTGATTAATAGTAGGGGGTAATTGAATTATAACGATATTCTGCTGGGATTAAAATGGACAGATGCTCAGGAGCATCTGAGCTGGTGACACTTTTAAGAACAAGGCATTGTGAACTAGAAAGTGAGAGAGGGCTATGCACATTAATTACAATTCTTTGACATAGAGAGCAATGCATCCAATAGAGACTTTCAAGAAGAGTAGGCTATATTTAAGTACTTCTAAAACATTAGCTAAGCTGTAACTGCATGGGGAGGTGGAGGGTAGTTGCTTTCCACGAGCCATTTTCTCCATAAAAATTTCCCATACTTTCTTAGAAAAAGTGGTTTTATACATCTTAAATCTGCTCATGTAGTTGGAATAGTGTTGGACAGTAGAGATTTTGTTTCATGTGGCTACTGGGAACACTAAGGAAAATCCAGGCTAAAGAGTGGAAGAAGAGGGGAGAAAGACTTTGAAATTATACTGAAGAATGAGCATTTCTTTGTTGCTGTTAAACTGGACCTTCCCCCCAGAGTTTCTGTGTGGTAGTTCTAGAGGTTTAACATTCTGTAGGTTTTCTTGGCAGAAGCTTTTCTAAAGACACAGGCATCCAAATCAGAAAGTTACTTCTGCAAATGCACTTTTACAACCACTCGAGTGTCTGAGCCTTGTGCAGTATCTGCTCTAGTAAGTACTGGGCTTTTGTTACAACTGCATGTAATCTTTCTAAAAAGGCTATAGAAGGATTCATTCTGTGCTAGAATGAAAGTTTTAATAGAAATGTACTGCTTTTAATTTAAGATGAATGAGATTATAACCAAAATTTTATTCCTGATTTAATTTCCAGCTGTTCCATCAGTCTCAGCTCTTCAGTGATTATGGGTGAATTTAGGAGTGATCTTGTTCCAATATGTGCTTCACTCTGTTATTTTACTCAGTCTTTCCCAACCATGGAACTTGAGTCTGTTGCTTACATTTCTTTATTAAGGACCTGTGAGACACAGCACTCTACTAGTCACAAAATATTCATAAGGGCTGAAGGCAAAAAGCCAAACCTAAGTTTTTTCTTTGTAGGAGTTTACTTCATTGCACAGGGTATCACTGATGGCACTGTTGTGTTTTCCTATTCTCTGTTATTTTTTTGACTGCTTTAATTATAGCTTGAGCATCCATATAGGCTGCAGTCATCATCAAAACAATGTGTTTAATACATTCCCCATACCCTAAACATTACATTTGGCCAGTCTGTGCTTTCCTGTTGTCATAGATTAGGGTCAGGGCAGCCCAGACTGATAACAGACGCTCTCTTTTAACACCCCTCCCTCCCCAAAGGGGAAGAGAAAAAGAATAAGGGAGAGAGACTTAGTGATTAGAAAAGGAAACTAGAACAATTTAATTAAAATGAAAATAATAATGAAATATATACAAATGTGTACAAAACCAGTACCGAACCCAACCCCCCTGATGTTAATTACTTTACTGTCACTGAGGCTGTGGAGTTGGCACAGGGAGAGGCCCAGACTGGGCCCCGCAGCAGAAGGGAGCTGTGTTCAGGAGCTGGACTCTGGCCCTGGGTTTCAGGAACACACTGATTAGGATCGAAGGCAGTATAGACAAAGTCCTCCTTGGTGCTCTGAGGGGGAGAACCCCTCAGAGAGGAAAAACGAGAGACCAAGAGTGAGATCCCAAACCAGAAAGCGAGATCCCAGCCCAGAGAGCTAAAGAGAGATCCGGACCGAGAGAGTGAGCGAGATCCTCCAGACCCCCAAGCTTTGTCTACTGGATATGATGTATATGGGATGGAATACCTTGTTGGTCAGTTTGGGGTCACCTGTCCTGTCCATGTCTGTAAAACATGCTGCTAACTTCAGAAAGTGCAATTAGTTAGAAAATCTGAGCTGAAAAGTAAATCACTAAACAGAATTTATTCGGTTTTCACTCAAACCAGGATATTCCACCCCTTATTCCATACCATTTACGTCATACCTATCATTAGGTTATTACTTTTTCTACAAAAAAAGTTCATTTAGTTCTTGATTGTAGATTTCCATCCACTGTAACAGTCTATCAAGGTAGAAAAGATGGAATTCATCACAGTTTGTGTCCACATGTTTCAGATTCATCTCAGTAGGTTGCTGGACACCACTCGATGAGGTTAGCTCCTGTCATCATCATGATGTTATCCTGAAAGACACTTATTGAATATTGTTAATATTATGTAATTAGTATCTACTTTTGAACTGAGTATTCTTACCCAGAGTCAAATTTTCTTGAGGTACACATTGTACTTCACCATTTTTCTTCATTACCCACCAAGTACTTCCAGGTCCTTGAGTGAAAGCAGTCCCACGAATGGGTTTGCCTTTGCCCAAAGCAGAAAATACCCACACAGCTTTTCCCAGCAGATTCCTTTCATACACAACAGGGACTTTATCTCCTTCTACTGTGTATAGTGGGTCTGACTGGGCAGGACTGGCTCGATTGATTCATCTTCTGGTGTTAACTAGCCAGGTAGCTTGGGCTAAATGCTTGTCCCAGTTTCTTAAAGGTTCCACCCCCCCATTGCTTTTAGAGTAGTTTTTAATAGTCCATTATACCGTTCAATGTTGCCAGAGGCTGGTGCATGGTAGGGGGTGTGATACACCCACTCAATACCATGCTCTTTGGCCCACGTTGGGCACCAATAAATCTGTCATGGTTTAGGGTCAGGACAGCCCAGACCTATAACAGACGTTCTCTTTCAACCCCCATCCCTCCCCTGTGAAGCAGAGGAGTATTTTGTGGATTTTTGGTGCAAGTTTGACTAAAAGATATTCTGCTCATTAGCTTGTCTAGGTGCTTATTGTTTATATGTCAAATCTTTCATACTTCATTTGTACAAATGAAAAAAGTGTTTCAGGCTGTAAAGACATTGCTTTGTCCTGAAGGAATGATGTTTGTCTTGGTGGATAACAGTTAACATGAGTATCTTGATAAATAGTAAATAGAACAAAGTCATAAATATCTTTTCTGTCATGAAAAAAAAACCCTGCAAACTTGTAACAAGTTTCCAAATTAATTCTTGCAGTCAAAATTAAGCATTTAAGCATTATTTTTGTTTACTAAACTGTCAGTTTTCCCAGAATGTATGCTTCTGATTCCCAGGTTGTTTTTGACATCCATACTCAAGAATGCAATTACTACCCTGTAAAATGGTCTGACAAGATTTGAATGCAGAGAAACAGCAATACTGTATGTGACCCTGTTTTTTGTTGGACATGAGTGGTGGGAATGTCTGACTTTTTGCATTGGTTTGTCCTGACTCGCCCATTTATGTTTGAATATTTTACCAATTCCCTAGCAGCTACTCCAGTGGGAGGTATTCCTTCATTTTTCACAGGTGACTTTCACAGATTATGTTGACTTAGCTTTGAAAAAAAATAGTGCAGTATCCAACATAAATGTTTATCTGATTTGTTGTATCTCTTCAGAGGATTTAAAATTTCTGGAATCAGGAATTACTTCTTTTATTAATATCGATAAATGTGAGAGATGGTTACCCTTATCTAGAACTGTGTCATCAGTGTTCATTAGTCCTCCTGCAGGCAGTTGTAGTGCTGAACCTCAAGTATTCTCTGTCCTGTCACTGGTAGAGCAGCAGCGACAGAACATGTATCTCTTCTGAAAGGAATTTGTATGCTCCCTGTGGGCCTGCCTGTGGTGAAAATTAAAATGCTTCCACCCCAGTTTTAGTTTGGAGAAGCCTCTCAGATTTGGAATGGCTCTTAATCTTTCAGTGTTCTCATCCTACCTCCAAAAGTGTGTTATGAGGAGTAATTTGCAGACTCCCCCAATGGAGAGCTTGTTACTGTGGCCCTCTTACAGTCAGCAGTGCTGTTAGAAAAGGTGGAGATGGTAATTCAGAAACCCTTGGATTATTGGTAAAGTAATGGCTTTGGTGGGCTTTTGGTGAAATTCAGGGTTAAATTGTGAGCCTTCAGAATACTTTTTAGGGGAAGAGATGAATTGTTTCCTGCCATAGGGCAGCGTCACCACAAAGTTTGTTGTGTCCTACCGTTTGAGGTCTATCACTTAGGCTGAGGGCTTAAATCACATTCATAATAACAAGGAAAGAGCTGTACTTGAGAGATGTAGAAGATTTGGGTCATTTCAAATAGCAAAGTCAACAATGTAGCCTTATGCTAATAAACTTAAATGGGCTTAGGTTGTGCAAGAGGGTTGGATATCAGGAAAAATCTGTATAGTGAAAGAGTGATGAAGCCTTGAAACTGGGTGCCCAGGGAGATGGTGGAGTCACCATCCCTGGAGTAGTTAAAAAAATATGTAGACATGGCACTACAGGACATGATTTAATGGTCATTATCATGCACTGGACTAGGTGACCTTCAGAGGTCCTTTCCAGCCCTAAGCATTCTATAATTTTATGTTGGGTTCACAGTTGGATTTACTCTTGAAGATCTTTTCCAATCTTAATGATTCTATGAACAGAAACTGAATGGAGCTCTGTTTGCCTTGATGGATATGTGTGGGTTTTAGTTTATTGTGGTGTGTTTGTTGGTTTGTTTTGTGGTTTGGTGGTTTTTTTCACATTTTAAAATGTAGGTTTTAACCAATAGGTCAAATTCTCCCATCATGATGCTAATGTATCTCTTGCTTCTATTGGTGTTCTTGGAGCCTGGCTGGTTTGCAGTGGTTGAGGACTTTTTTTTCTTGAAGTGCAGGCCTGTAACAAGTACAGTTGTTTTCCCAAGGAAAAAAAAAAAAATAATAAAAATAAACCAGTTATTTTTTTTCATATTCTACAACCTGCCTTTCTCATTTATGGTGCTTTTCAAAGGTCATAATATCTTAGCTCATTCTAAGCATTGAAAAGGATTTGAATAACTCGTACTTCAACATAAGGGATGCGCATCATCGGTGAGCTCTGCTACCAGTGCCAAGAGCTGGAAGCAACTGTATGAGGGAGCCTAGGCAAAAAGTAAATTAGGTGCTTTAAAAAAAAAGTAAAAAATATGGAATTAGTGGAATGGTGAGATAAATCATTAAATCCATTTTAACTATTTGGATAAAATAATAGGTTCAAAATGTCCATGAGAAACTATTGGTTTGTGTAAGTTTGTGCTTCATGTTGATTTAATTTTTGTCTTGTGCCTGTTTGTAATGTACTTTTAAAAAAATAACAACTACATTGGCACTATTTTTAAGTAAGGACAGAAATGGATACTTGCAATTTAAATGTAATTGTCTTAATTAACAACCAGAAGGCAAGCAAAGTTAAACTTGCCTGTGGTCAGAGAAGGTCTGAAGACAACTAGAAGAGGAAGGAGCATTTCCTTTCATATCCCCAGAAAACCCTGTGTGAATGCAAATTATTTATTAAGAGCGCACAGGCCAGAGAGTTACTTGGTACTTAGTGGTATTTTGTGGCATTTGTTTCTTTTCATTGTGGTTATTTCCAGGCTTTGAAGTACTCTGTTATGCATGAGTGAAGTATGGTTATATATATATAGTACTTTTCCACCCCTCTGAGAAGGAGTGACACAGGCAGGACCATATGGAAACTTAATGCATTTCCTTCTAGGTTGTTCTGAATTCCAGTTTGATTGATGACTTTCTTTACAGAATGTCTGACTTGAGCTTTCCTTGACTGAACTGGTGTGACTGGATCACCAAAATGTACAGTGGCATATCTTAAGGATGCAGTTGTGCTTCCCCAGTCTGCCTTCCAGCAAATAGCTGGATACCTTCTCAGAGGCAAGGAGATTATCTTGGACATTTGCCTGTAACTTAAAAAATAAAAGGGGGGAAAAAAAATGCTCAAGTGCCCTGAAATGGCATTGAAACTCCTTGTGGAGGTGAATGAGTAATTTTTAAGAGGCCAATTCTTCTCTGCTAGCAGTTTATTCTTTCCTCTTTACTTGGAACATATTCTGCATATATAGCTGGGAAATGAATGCTTATTTTACTGTGTCACTTGGCCTCTCCTGTTCGGTGGGAAAAGACTGCACTCTTCAGGGCTATGTTATCTTACTGCGTGTTTTCGGAGGCAGCAGATCATGTCAGAGAGTTGTTGTGGGGAATTTTTTTACAGTCCATTGAAAATGCTTTAATTTAACATGTGACTTTTTCTGCCACTGTGGTCCGAGCAATGTTCACTTGTTCGGTTTTGCTCAAAAGGTAGAAGAAATGCTGCATTGTCGCTTGTCTTAGTAACCATGCTCTTTGAGTTAAGCCCATCAGGGGCTGAATTTATCTTACAGCAGCAGGAATTAGGACTCTTCAGAGGGTAACAATTTATCACAGGCATATACAATATGTCTTCACTCATACTGGACTTTCATGAGTTTAACTGACCTGTGTTGTTGTTGGAGGCATTTATTACCTTTGGTTTCACTTTATTTGGTATAGTTGGCTGAGTGACAAAATGTAGAAACACAAAATGTTATGGGAGACAGATAGCCCTGTGTATCTTACAGCAATAGGGCTCAAGTTGCCTGAGGCATTTGTTTGTGACTTTATAGCTGAAATTGAATTTTCTAAACCATGTAAAAAAAAGGAGGAAAGTAACACAATGTAATGCAAGTTTTAATGCTGTAGACAAGCATGTATCTGTTTGATTTTGTCTGGAAGCATTGACAGTATTTGTGGTATTTTTAGGAGACAATCACCTTAGATGACTGACATATCTAACTGATAGCCTGCTCTTTCTACTGTTCCTTAACTGTGCTCTCCATTGAGGCACAGGTTACATCACAGTCCTTAAGATGTACACAGCTATTGAGAATTAAAATAAATCTCAAGAAACCTACATGTGTTTTAAAACAGCATCTGCAACATGCTGGCACTTGTTTTCAAATAGCCATTGCAGAAAACTTTTGGAAGTGTTTCCATGCTTGGTTGTTTTTCTGTGAGCTGACAACATAAATGTGTTTTGTGTCTTTGTGAGATGATGATGGTGGAGACACTTGCTGTGTAGATATGCTGGCCAATGTCCCTGAGGACAGCAAGGCACAGCTCCTTGTGATGTTCCCTGTTAGATCTGTGAGAAATAAAGGTATCTTTTTCGATTAGTTCCAAGCTATCTGTGTAAGATTTTAGCTTTATCATCGGCCATTTCATGTTATTGCAATGATAATAGGCAAGCTTCTGTTTATATTCCAGTAACTATCAAGAAATGTCTCCTTAGGTGGAAAATTATGGAGGGTCTTGGTAACCAGGACATTTATACGCCTTTGAGTGATCATAGAATGTTTAGGGCTGGAAGGGACCTCCAAAGGTCATCTAGTCCAGCCCCCCTGCAGTGAACAGGGACACCCTCAACTAGACCAGGCTGCTCAGAGCCTTGTCCAACCTCTCCTTGAATATCTCCAGAGATGGTGCCCCAACCACCTCCCTGGGGAACCTATTCCACTGATCCACCACCCTCAAGGTAAAGTACTTCTTCCTGATACCCAGTCTAAATCTACTCTTCTCTAGTTTAAACCCATTACCCCTCATCCTTTCACTACAGGCCCTTGATGATATGGGCTATGCTGATACAAAAGGATCAGAACAGAATGCAAAGCTGAAGGAGTACTTGAGATAAACATTGTGCTCAGTAGTATCTTTGAGTCCCTGGGACACAATGTTCCTTAAAATGTTTGGCATTGGGTGCTAAATTAAAGGTTTTTCTATCAGTATTTCAGACCCAAAAATCTGTTAAAATACAAGTAGTTTTAAGATGATTGATAATGTGTCTTCCAAATACAAAATACTTGAAACCAAAATAAAGCTTTAATTAAACTAAAAATTAAAATTAAAATTGCTGTTTATAGGATGTTAGACATATGGTTGATGTGTCTTTCTTCCCTCTGCATTGGGATTTTATAGTTTTTTGTTTGTTTTTCCAAGTTAGTCCTATCACTAAGACAAAATAGGTGTTTCTGCCACTAGGAGACAAACAGGTCTTTTCTGCAAATACTACTCTGGCACCAAAGCTTCTGCAGTCCGTTCAGAATCCACTTGGGTCCTCTCTGTCACTCCTGTCAGACCCTGCCTGGGCTGATGATTCTTATGCTTTTCTGAACATGGTTGTTGTTTTCTCTTGATTGAGGTCAAATAAAAACCACCTTGGAGAAAGCATGAGAAATATTGGGATATCAGTCACAGTGTTGAGTGAGCTTGTATTTTTAGCATGTGGGAAGGCTAGAAATTTGAGCAAATGGCTGTTACTGAGAATTCCGGAGCCTGCTTAAAAAAAAATAAATCTGTCTGATATTTGTTATTTGTTGTAGAAGCAGTTGTTCCTTGCTTGTAAAAGGCGCAGTGATCCAGTCCAGGAATAGAACCGTTGCTTTTGTTGCTTAGAGGCATGTGTTGTGATGAGCAATAACGGACAATGACTAACCCATCAGCTGAAAAAAATGCCCGAACAAATTACTAGGTGTCAAGCTATAGGTTGGTGAATAATTCATAGAAATCTCCATGGTACTGGGTAAACCACTTGTACAAGGTTTTCTTGGCCCCTTCTCATGGCTTGCGAGTCTGTGTAATCCCCCCACAACAGGAAGTTTGGGTTTTATTTATGTCCTTTGACTCACTATCTGTTTTAGGAATTCCACTGGCATCTATACCCCTCTGCCAGAATTTCACATGGAGCTGAGGGACAGACCTCTGTGATGTCCAGCTAGTGGCTGAGTAGGGAAAAAAGAATCTGGTTACAGGTGACTTCATCACTTCTCCACTGTCCTGCTTCCATCTGAGCAGAGAGAGTGATGTGGAGCATTTACTTTCACATTGATCATAAGGGTTTGAGGAGCAGCATGGCATGGAATGCTGCTGTGCAGGGCTGGATGTTTCTGATGCTTACACATGTTTTTTTCTGTGGATATTTATCCTTGCTGAGAGATACTTCATAGCAGGAGAGTAAGAATATCAGTGATATATTCATTTTGCTGAACATAGGATCACCCTTGCTGTGATTAGTTCTTCCAGGGAGTTACAGTCTCTTGTTTGTTTGCTTTGCTTTTCATGTTGTGGAAATAAGGAGAAAGACTCTGGCCTTAAGGGGCAAGGAAGGCAGCTGGCATAGGAGAGACAGAAGCAGCTGTATCACCCAGATGTTTGAATAATTTCTAATGTATTATCACCTCCTTTTTCATTATTGTATTAGAGTTCATGAAAAGACTTTGAACTGGTTGACAAAATATTCACTGCAGTGTTTTGCCCAGCTCCTGAAGCTAGCTTGGATTTTAATAAGTGAAGCTCTAAGTCTGACCCTTGCTTTTGAAATCCTTTGGTAGCATCTCAGTGCCGGAGAAGAAGATTGTAATTGTATTTTTAAAAGATACGAGTGTGTTTTAAGGCTTCCTTAACCTCTGTGAATGGTAATGATAGAAGATACCAGTAAGCAGAAGGGACATAAACTCAGAATTTGGAGTATAATGATCACTCTATCCCCTAATTTCTGAAGGAATCTCTGGATTTCTGAAGGAATTCTTCCAGCAAGCACAGATTAACCAGTCAGAGATCTGCTGTAAATAATACTGGTGTCCACTGGGAATGAAGGTTCATGTGAGGCACAGAAACATTCAGGATTTTCTTTTCTATTTCATTATTCTACATAGGAAAATAAATGTATATGCATATGTTGCAGGTTAACAAGGTGTTATTGGTAGCATCTAGATGTCATATAAGGCAAAAGCCCCTAAAGAAAATCCCAAATAAAATTTGGGAGTTAATATGTTGAGATTAGACAGTATCAGCCCTGAAAAGCCTTGTTGTAAATGTAAACAATGTTTTCTTAATGATATTCATAACATAGAAGAAAATCTATATGGATAGAGCAAGATAAATCCCCATTTCTTCCAAGAATATTCATCAGCACATACTTTTATATCACTTGTTGAAGTGTGTACTTGTATCTAAGTCTGCCTTAAAGGAGAAAATGATGCTGCTAGGCTGTGTGGTGAGCAGTTCCCACTTCAGAACACTAAGCACATGTCTATTAATTGGGGAACTCACTCTGTTGCTTTTCCCTTTAGTCAGGGAAGCTGCACTGGTTGGATTGTTGAAGGACGGAGGATGACTTGTTTTCCTTGCACACCTTCTGTATCTGCTTTCACTTTTGGGACTTCTGTGTGGTGGGGCAAGAAGGGGCAAATCCTCGATGAAGTTGAGGTATCAGTACAATAAACCATCAAGAAAGTATCTCTTTGTGAAGGAAAATTATGCATTTTGTGGTGTTGGAGGTAGCCTTGAGATCCTGAGCTTATTTAAAACTTGTCTTAGCAACACATTTTTTTGTAGCTTATCTTTGAGAAGTAGGAAATGTGATTCTCAGTAGCTGAATATAATTTATTTTTCTTGTGATTTTTTTCCCTGTATAATAATCCCCAAACATCTTAAGTTTGAAGGTTTCAAGGTTGATAACTAATTACTGAGCCTTAGCAGAATTTCTGTTAAAGGTGTTATTCTGCAACTGTTCAATACATGATTTTGTGTACTATTTTATATAAAGTGTTAGGCTAGCTGAGTCTAAAGAGAAAATACCAGACTAATTAGTTGCTTATCAATGTGGTATGTCCTTTTCAATATTCTTTATTGGAAGTAAAAAACACAGTCTCACACTGATGGAATATAAACTAGTAAGACTAATTTCAAGTTGACCTTAATGTTTGCTCTGAGTTTGCTTTAAAGGAAGAACTGTTCTCTCAATATTTATGTTTATTATGAAAGTGCTGAGTTTTAAAGAGCTGGTGGTGAGTTGCATGAGGTGGCAGCAGCAGAATTTATTTCATTGCTCCTGTGTGAGCTGTTGGAGCTGCTCCTGGTTGTGGACTGATAGGTTTGAGGCCCAAACCAGTTTGTGGTTTCTTCTGTGCCCACTGTAGCTGTTCTGTCAGCTTGGGCAAAGGAAGTGTTGCTTCATGTGCTCTTGCTGGCTGTGATCACTGACTGCTGTCCCTGATGGGAGGAATGGGTCCTAGAAACCCTGTCCTGCTGCTGCCACACCACCATGGCTCTGGTTTCACTGCAGTGAACAAGGTGCTGGACATTGTTTGAGCTGGAACTGCCCTGGAATACACCTGGAATATTGTTTTGAGTTTTGGGCCCCTCAGTTCAAGAAGGACAGGGAACTGCTTGAGAGTCCAGTGCAGACCCACAAAGATGATTAAGGGAGTGAGTGGAGCATCTACCTTATGAGGAAAGGCTGAGTGTCTTTATCTTGGAGGATATTGAGGGGTGACCTCCTTAATGTTTATAAATATGGAAGGGATGAGTGTCAGGAGGATGGAGCCAGGCTCTGCTCAGTGACATCCCCTGACAGAACAAGGGCAATGGGTGCAGCTGGAACACAGGAGGTCATGTAAACATAAGGAGAGACTTCTTCACAGTGGCAGTGACAGAGCCTGGAACAGGCTGTCCAGGGAGGTTGTGGAGTCTTCTCTGGAGACATTAAAAAACCACCTGGATGCGTTGCTATGTTACCTGACTAGGTGATCCTGCTCTGACAGAAGGATTGGACTATAGATGATCTTTCAAGGTCCCTTCCAACTCCTGGCATTCCATGATTCTGTGAAAATTCATAGATTCATAGATATTAGGGGTTGGAAGGGACCTAGAAGATCATCTAGTCCAACCCCCCTGCCACAGCAG
>JAOEGS010012500.1:0-14586 GCA_025447755.1 Corythornis vintsioides | reverse complement strand
CTGCTGTGGCAGGGGGGTTGGACTAGATGATCTTCTAGGTCCCTTCCAACCCCTAATATCTATGAATCTATGAACTGATCTGCTTCAAGGTGACATTTACTTTTCTCTTCTTGAAGCGGAAGTCAGTAGCATTCAGCTAGAAAGTGTCCACCTGAACAGTGCAATAGCCCTAAAAAAGGGGATGCTGATAGTAACTCCATTGTTTAGGTTGCAGGAGTTAACACAGGCAAACACACATTGCCCATTTAAAAGAAAAAAATATGCTCTAATTTCATTCCCACGGGAATGAGCAAATGGTGGGGATCAGAGCTGGTAAAGATGTGGGTTGCAATGACTGAGGCTCCTTCCTCCTGTGCCAACACGCCTCCACAGTGGTTTGCTGCAGCCTCTGCTTTTGTAGTTTGGAGCTGCTCCTTTTGAGAAATCCTTGTGCTGCCATATGTGTGGTGGCTTGAGGTGGCCTTCATTCTATGCTGATTGCACTGTGCCAAATTCCATCCTTTGTTCTGCTGCAGTGCACCCAGAACAGCCTCTCTGACACCAGCAACACCCAACGCTTTGCTGAAACTGAGCTCGGCAAAGGTGAAAACTTGATGAAAATATAGCTCAGCATATAACCTTTAATATATTCTGAGTTTAGAGCTGTAGTGTTGATTCCTTGAATGTGCAAATAAGTGACCATATGGTTAGAGCACAGTTATGTAAAAACAAGCTGTTTAAGAAACAATTCCTCTTCAGACATAGTTTGCTAGAGTTGCCTTTTGGCATTACATTTAATGTGTTTTCTGTCACAAATATAGAAGGTAATAATCCCTCTGCAGTTTCCTAGAAAATGTTACATATACAGAACATATGGAAGTTTTACACAAGTTACAGAGATCATAAATGTTGGCTAGCACTGTAGCTGCCTGCATGGCTACTAATGAGATTTTTAATTCTGTCTGACATGTAAACCACTCCTAGTGTTCTAGAGTATGTAATAAAAAATATTCAGCTATTTGTCTTTAATGATTAAACAGAGTTTGTTAACCATATATTGAAAAAGTTAACCATATATTGAAAAAATAAATATGTACTTGAACTATTTGGGGTTCAGTACTTCCTAGGGAACTAATGTTTTCACCAAAATACTTCTGGCAGCTGTCTTGCTGCTGCCAAAGGTGATTCTAGAGTGTCTTACACAAGGTCCTTGTTGGTTCAACCTTTAAGTACAACTGGCCCATCAAAGTAGCTTTTATGTCAGCTTTAATTAAAGACAGCAGCAAGAAGATAAGTGTGCTTTATTAACTTCCCAGAAGAAGCAGCAGTGGACGCAGCTGTCTCAGCTGATGGGCTCAGGAGGTATTGGATTGGTGCAGCAGGCGTTGTCTGACGTGGGCTGTTAAGAGACCAGAACCAGTGCCTGAGAACCTCAAGTGACACCAGGGTAACCACCTGATAGTTTTCAACCACAGTGGCTTTCTGGTAGCCAAATTAAAACAAGTTAAATTGAACCTTATAATGAGCCTTGAGCCGTCCATCTGCAACCCTCTCACAAATGAGGCTGAACCCAACAGATACTATTGCATCCCTGGGGAGGTAGAAGTCAGCATGATGGAATTTGCAGATGTCTGTCATCTTTTCAAATGCTGTTAGAGGTGAGAATTAGGCACAAGTGACAAAAGTGTGCTCGGAGAAACTAAAGTGGGAAATAAGATCAACACAAAAGTCAGGTAGAGAACAAAGAGGGTACCCTAGGAAAGGACTGTTAAATCTAAATTGATTGTTGTATCTGAATAATACAGATAGACTAGCTAGGTTATGAGGGTAATCATGTGTTCTTAGGTGGGTGTAGTGTCTGTTGACTCTTACTTAGACATTCACAGGAAAAATAACTTTTGAAAGCAGGAATTGTAATCCTGATTTTGTGTGTGTCAGGTACATTTAGGCATCTCAAATCATATTTCTGTTGACAGAGAGGTAGCAGACAATGGACTTTGTCTTGCTACCCCTTCCAAGGAGAGATGATATTTCAGTAGCTGAGATGTAGTGAATTAATTACGTAATTGCTTGTAGTTACTAACCTGTAAAATGTTTTCCTTTGTCTGCCTGTTTGGAGGCAAATTTTATCTTAAGCTAAAGGGTTTTAACAAGATACAGAATTTTATTTTTAGTATCAGTACTGCAGTTGCACACAAAGCGGAGTATGAATAATTAGGAGCAGTTACTTTTTCAGTGAAGCCTTTACTGACCACTACCTCTGAACTCCTTTATTGGTGGTATTTCATCCCTTAGGATGCATCTAATTAGAAATTATGCTCATTACACAAGTAGTTATACATCGTGAACTCTAAAAATTTGATGAGGTTTTTTGTACAGAGGCTGCTTACTGAACAATGAGAGGGAAAGACCTTTGGCAGCAGTTTATTCTATAGGTTAAGTCAGGTGAGGAAAGTATTTGGTATTCAGCAGAATCCTGACCCTTCTTGAACAGGGTTTGAGAGAGGCTTTGAGCAGAAGCTTATTCATGTCCCTACAGCTCCTTTCTGTGGGTCTCTGCTTTTAACAATTCAGCTGTAATAAAGCTCTTGGGTGCTAAGAACAAGATTTGCAGAGTCTTTAACTGAAGATATTATGTTGAATTATGGCTATTCCCCTCTATTTTGTTTATTTGACTATTTAATAACCTAAACTTTATTAAGTGTTTAAATCAATTGCCTCCATTTAACCGACATGTTTAAGATAGTGATGGATACGATAAGTAGTTGCCAGGATACTGGAATTAAAAAGCAATAAAACCTGTTCAGTTTTCAGGGTTTACTGTACATTTTCATCAGTTTTAAAACACAAAGATGTAATGAAGAAGGTATAATTAAAGTTGTTGAGAATTTTTGTCTTTTTCATAGAGAATTCCATGTTTATTGTTGCAAGATTCCTTTACCTGATAGGCTGGTGTAGCTCCATTGCTAATGGATCCTTTTTTTATAATGCTGCCAAACAATTTATGCCATATTTATAAATAATGGAATAAGGACACTGTGAAGTATTCTACAGCAGTGACCTCAGCAACTGTGCTGGCAATGAATCTATTAAAAGTTTTTCTCTGTTGAGATTTACAGAACTGTTATTGATTCTACAGCACATACCATTTTTTCGTCCTCAGTGAGCCTAGGCTTGCAACTGGGGCAAGAGGCCTTTTATTAAGGAAACCTTTATGAAATGTGGAAAGAAAATTCTAGAAATAACTGTGGAACCTGGAGATAACTGTTGCCAGGTGGCTGCAACTTTAGAGCAGTGTCTCTCTTCTGGGGTTTGGGGAACAGCAATCTCTGCTTTGAAAATCAAAATGTGAGTTTGCTGAAGAGGAAATGGTGATTTGACCACTGATGATACTGCAGCAAGTGTGAGTGGCAAATGTTCTTCAGCTGACAGGAACTGTCTGATCCAGTGTTTAGAGCAGGCTCTTTTGGGGCATCTTGGAATGATTGATGATTTAAATATTCTTGTAAGGTTAAAAGAGCATCTCTTTAACAAATAGAATCCTTTCCTATACGTGAAGTGAAAAAAGCACCATATAGGAGTAAAAAAAATGGGAAATAAATTTTGGGTGGATTGTAATATATGTTTCTGGGACAGTTATAACCCAGAGTGGACCACTAAGCTTCTGAACTCTGAATTCCACCTCTTAATGAGACCATCTCTCTGCTGTTCATGAATGTGAGGTTGGCTTTGTCATTTGTTTGATCTCTTCCGTTCTGGATTTTATAGCTGAAGTGGGCTTGCTGATTCTGATCCACCAGTATGTAGCAGAGACAAGTTACTAAAATGTATTTTAATTTTTTCTTTGTAATCCATTATATATTTTAATCTCGTTTCTTCTCTCAGTGGTAATTGGACATTTCACAGTTTGGATGGTAAAGCTCCTGCACTAGCTGTTGCTGACTTCAGCATTGCCTTCAGGAGTGACTAAAGGGAAGATATGTCATTTGGCTGGAGGCCATTCCTGTGTTGTTACCCACAGAATGGAAGGATGCTCACCATTATTCAGGCTTTGGAAATTGCTTGTAAGAGGAGTGCAGTTTGATAACACCTGTGATTTACTGGTAACAGCGTCTGGATGGCACTGCAAATACCAACAGTCATTTATGGTTCCATCAGTGGAATCAATGAAGAAGCTTGCGGTTTGCAATTACAAAACAGTGGGAAATCTGGTTTCCCTAGTTCTGGGTACTGTCCTATAATTATTTGGATTTATATAAAGAAAGAAAGTTGCAAACTTCTACTCTCCCAAGGACATCTGGGAATGTGCAAACCAGACCTGCTTTTCTTGTACATATGATTTTCCAGGAAAAGTTAGATACATTTATGTCACAATCTTCACTTCCTTTAAGTAATTCCAGTAAATATTTGTGATCACTGAAGTAATATGAGATCAGTCTTGTGCCCAAGGAACATCTTTCTTACTAAAAAAAACCCTAACAACAAACCCAAGATGAACAACATAATTATTTTCATGACAATTTCCAGAAGAAAAGCTTTCTACAACTCTAGCCTGTCTCTTTAAAAAATAATTTCCTGTTATCTGACAATTTCCCAAGTGAATGATTTTTCCTCATGAATTATACCAAACTCAACTTACAGTTTATATTCTTGTTTATCTTCAAATTAAACATTTTTTATTTCACTAGTAGATTAATTCAGGGTGACCTACATTTGAAAAAGAAACCCCATGGATTCAATTTTGTTCTAATACTTGAAAAAGGGATACCAGTGATGAGATACACCTAGTTTAATTTAGAGTGTACAATATATTTAGAGTATATATATTTGTACTTCATTTATTTGGGGAAGAGATTTAGTATTCTCGTTCTGTTATACATGAGGATGAGGTGTAGGGATATAAAAATGTGTGAAGGGTGAAGCAGGAGGTAATCATAGGTAAGAACTACCTATTAAGTGGCAGTAGTTCAAAGCAAGTGTATGGAAATATTTATTTTCTTCAGCACAATTGAACTGTTAACTGTCTTATTTCTGACTGGTTCCATAAAAATGATGGGAAGAGAATCAATCTGTGACTAATCAATGAAAAGGGGCAGATGCAGCTTTTGACCTTAAAGTCTGGATATAGGTTACTGTCAGATGCCTGAAATGGTAAATTCTGCTTCTCAGTTCCCTGATCCATATGCTGTGCTTAGTGGCTACTTTGTCACTTCTGGAAGCCAGTTGCAAAGATACACAAACTTTTATTGTTGCATTGTCCTTAAATGTATTTTTTTTCATACCTAGTGCAGATGCTTTTCAGTATCATGGAATCAAGAGTTGTAGAGCACTGGAACAGACTCCTCAGAGAGGTTGTAGAGTCTCCTCTGGAGGCTTTTGAGACCTGTCTGGGTATTTCTGTGCGGTCTGCTTTAGTTTTGTCCTGCTCTGGCATGAGGGTTGGACTCGGTTTTCAGAGGTCCTTTCCAACCCCTAACATTGTAATTTCATGCTATGGCATTCATATTGACTTTGATGGTAATAAAAATACATACCTTACAAAAAGATATGCAAAAATGTAGTGTGTGGAAACTTTCCTAGGAAAGGCATGGCTAGCTGGCACAGGTGCCTCTTGCTTGATCCATCCTTCTGTGAAAATACATATGATAAAGGACTTCCAGGTCAGTATATGAGGGGCTGAACGGTCTCTGACCCTAATCCTAGTCCACTGGGAATGAAATACTGGGAGAGAGTAAAGACACTCTTGCAAAGTCAAGTCACATTGCACAAATCTATTGGATTAATTTGGTGATTTTCTTTTTTTTTTTTAAGTAAGATGGCAACTACATTGGGTTTTGTTAAAATTGCTTCCCATACCAATGCAATGGATTTCTAAAATTCCCTCCTTGAGAGGACTGTTTTAAGGAAGAAGTGAGACAAGGTGCCTAAAAGGTGGACAGTCTGTGCGGCAGTTATGTCTTTTGTTATGGGGTTTTGTAGCAGTAGAGTTCTCATACATCTTTTAAAACTGCAGAGATCTTGTCTTCCCTTCTATATAGGTTAAAGTGACTGTGGTAAATACTGTGGGTTACTATTCTAATAAACATCCATCTTCATTTCGGGTTTGTATCCAGTTAGAACAGCTTTATTTCCCCCATAGTTTTGGTTAAGTATAAAGTTATCTAAGAGCTCTTTTGGTGCTGTTGAACTGGAGAAAAGTCCTCTGCAGCTGCTGATCTGTCCAGAGGCAGGACATGCTTCATGTGCTTCAAGTTAGATGGGTCAAAGTTGCTTGGATAACAGCTGTTGATGGTAGCTCTTGTTTGCAGGTGACATCAGGCTGGGGAAACAGTTGATACAGTTGTGTGTAAGGCCACCAATTAGAGATGGACACAGGCTGGAGGACTGGGCCAATACTTGTTTGATATGGACCAATACATCAATATCTGGGAAGGCAGCTGGGGGACTGTCTGCCAGTGGTGGGCTCTGCGTGCAAAGGAGGCTCGTGGCATCCTGGGTGGTTTTGAGAGGGTTGTAGGCAGCAGGCAAATAGAAGTGCCTCTCAGTGGATTGCACTGAGCAAACTGTGTCCAAGTTTGAGTGTCACAGAACAGACACGCTGATGAACTGGAGTAAGTTCAACAAAGGCCACCAAGTTTGTGGGGCTGGAGCACTTGTCCTGACTGAGGAGTTACCAGGCATTGTTCAGCCTGGGGCAGGAAAGGCTCTTGGGGGGACCTAGAAGTTGCCCCTAAGTACTTACGAGTTGGTCATCAGGTATATCAAGTTAGGATCTTTACTAGGGCAAGTGTTTGGAGGATGAGACACAAAGTTGAAATGAGAGTGTTTGAACCAAATAAGGACAATTCACAATGGTGTTCAGGCAATGAAGCAGGTTTCCCAGAGGGAATGGGCAGTCCTCCTGGCAGGTTTGTAAGACTCGGTAGATAAAAGCTCTAAAAGCCTGATCTGGGCCTCATAGCTGTCCCTGCTTTGAGCAGGGTCTTGGCCTTAGGCCCATTCCAACCTGGATTATTCCTTGCCATGTTCTACCTTAAGATGGACAGATGTTAGAATCTATTTTTTGGAGACAGAGGTGTTCTTTGGAAATAATCAAAACTACGTGTAAAAGATATTCATGCACCTGATGGAGCTGCTGGAAGTCC
The DNA here is from genome assembly GCA_025447755.1 of Corythornis vintsioides. Taxonomy (NCBI): domain Eukaryota; kingdom Metazoa; phylum Chordata; class Aves; order Coraciiformes; family Alcedinidae; genus Corythornis; species Corythornis vintsioides. The sequence goes on along the minus strand of JAOEGS010012500.1, from coordinate 7,462 downwards.
TATCCCTATATTTTGGAAAGGACTTGGCTGTTTAAAAGAACATTCTGTAACTGACTCTGTTTTTCAGGGTTTTAGAAGTCTCATTTTGGAGTTGAGCGTTTTGACATCTTTCTTACCAAGTTTATATTCAGTCTTTAATGGTTGCTATAATTTCACTTTTAAATAGCACATATCTTCAAAGCCAATGTGAAACAGCACCAACCGAGGTCTGTCTGGTGATCATGAGGGGTTCTCAGTGGCTCATTTCTTCAGCTGTCATTTTACAGAGCACACTCATGTAATCTTAATGAACAATGTGCAAAGCCATTAAAACCTCAATTACGGCTTTCTTTTTACTGCAGACGTGAGAAAATGCAATCATAAAGTGCTGATGTGTAAACACAATAGCCACCATCTGCTACAGAGCAGCGTTTGGGCTCCAAAAAGAGGATATATGTTGCAGATGAATCAATAATAGGACGCTTATCAAGGCATCATTATGCACCAAGCAGGGGAAAAATTGAAATTTATAGCCAGCTAGAGAGCATTTCATGGTTTAATTCCCCAATTTTCAGTGGTATGTTTAATAACTATGAGATAGTGCTGTTCCTGTTTCTTGAACGAATTTTTAAAAATGAATTTATGTACTGTCTTGCATCCTCCTTGTCTCTGACTGATCCTAACATAGCACGTTCATTTTTAGTTCTTCAGGAGAAACCCATCAAGTTATTAATTAATGTAACCTGTTTATCCAAGTTTAATTGACCTGATTGAGTCTACTTTCATGAGCATATACTTCCATGTCCAATAAACATGAAAAAAGAACTTTTAAACAGCATGGGTAGTTGTTTTGTTGTTGTGTGTGGTGTTGTTTTTAGTTGCTTTTATTATTGGGTTTTGATAGGTTTTTTGTTTGCTTGTTTGGTTTGGTTTTTTTCCCCACAAATTAATCTTTTCATTTCACTGTTGACTTTGATTTTTGAACTTTCTGGATGGAGGTCATTTAGTTATGAGACTCAATGATTTTATTTTTTTTTCCTACTGTTGTTTTTCAAAATTGTATATCAAATGGTCTAAAGAGTTTCTCCAATATACTTTTTGTTTTACTCAGATTCTTGCCTGGAGACATTTAAGTGACTTTCAGTCATCTGTTGATCAATAATTTCAATTTGTGACATGTTAATTCATTCCCTAGTACTTTCTGTGTGTGGAAACAGTGATGACAAGTGGTTTGTTGGTGCCAGACCAGATTGGATCACTCTTATTTGCACATATAGGCCTATAAATTGAGAATGAGTCCCATCAGCTTCAATTCTGTGTTGAGGCTAAAGAAGGCTGTCAGACTCTGAATCACAATATGTTGATTTTTATTGAGGATAATAAAAATAGTCCTTAAAAGGGTAGTTGTTTGTGTATGCCTTTGATGTGTGATATTTGTGTGTGTGTGTGTAGTTTTGTTTCTTGTTGGCTTTTTTGCTTATTTTTGTTTTGAATTTTTTTGTTTTTGATGATCTCTTGCCTACCTCTGAGTGGTGTATCCTGCCCAGAGAAGCATCACTGTGTGTGGACACCTCCAAAAGGACAGTGGTTCTTAGCTGGTGATCTTTGAGCATGCAGAGTGACCCTTTGAAGGCCCTAGGGGCCAGGGGACAGTGACACCCATTCAAGCTCAAGCTGTGGAAGAAAAATGGAAATGTGCTGATGGGATCTGTTAGGAGGCTGGTTTGAGAATCCAGGGTGTAACAGTTTCACAACTGATTGCTGTAGGTCAGTGCATTCTGGTATCCAATGCCAGTTAAGTCTTGATGAAGCTGTAAGTTTACACCCCCTGCGATGGCCAGGCTCGAGGTGTTGCGCTCTTGGCCGTGACTGGCCAAGGGGAAGGGGCTGCTGTGGGAGCTGCCATGCTAAGTCTAAGTAGGAATGAGGGATGTGCTATGGTTAGTAGATGACAAACAGATTTAAACAAGGTGTGAGTACTTTTCTCTGACAGAAATGGAACTCTAAAGTTGAAATTTTTTCATCTTTTTTCCTGTTATATAAAATAACAGCTCTTGCAGGACTTTATTGATGACAGGTGTGTTTTTGTAGTATTTTGTCCTGTATCTCTAGGCATACTGTATTAAAAAAGTAAACATGAGCTATAAATAAGCAGCTATGAATCATTTGCATATGACAATTGTCTGTCATATGCAAATTCTTGTAGTAACTTAAGACTAATTATTTTGTTAAGTGCTTATGCTGGATAGATATTTTACTTGTGTTTTCCGTTGCTCGATTCAGTCTCCCTACTCTCTCTGGAATTGTCAGCATTTGCACAAGAGGCCTTGTCATGCCACAAATAGCTCATGATTCATTTTTTTGTGGGTGGCAAAAAAATACAGTTGTAATTATTGCTTTGAACTTTTTACAAAAGCTGATTTATTTTTTTTTTTCTCCCAGAGGAAACCTTGTTATTTTTATACATTAATCTGTAGAAGTGAAATACTCCCTAACTTTTCCTGTCATTGAAACATCTTCCCAGTTCAGTTTAAGACTGTATTGTGTTAGTTATTGTCCGTCTTTAGAGTAGTTCCTTAAGGTAGGAATCCATGTACTATCCCTACTAAAAGCCAAAAGGTAAAACTTGAGAGAGATGCCAGTCCCAGTCTCTTCTCACAAGTAACAGTCCACGAGGAAATGTCCTAAAGTTGCACCAAGGGTTGGGTATTAGTTGGATTAGGTTGAATATTGGAAATAATTTCTTCCCTGAAAGGGTTGTCAAGCTCTGGAACAGGCTGCCCAAGGCAGTGGTTGAATTGCCATACTTGGACATGTTTAAAAGTCGTGTAGATGTGGCGCTGAGAGGGATGTGGTTTAGCAGTGGACATGGTAGGGTTAGGTTAATGGTTGAACTTTATGATCTTAAATGTCTTTTCCAACCAAACTGATTCTATAGTTCTGTGCACAGAAGTGGAATGATGTGCCCTATGATCCAATCAATGATGACTCAAAAATCATTTTCCTGGGTTCCTACCCAGTATAGTATACACTTGGTCAAAACACTCATGGATCCACAGGATCTCTGCTTTTCTTTACTGAGTATTTTGGTTAACTCAATCCTCAACTATGAGATCTGGCAAATGTGGAACATATCTGTTTTGCATCTTGTACCATTTCTCAAACTGGTGTTAAAATTCTGCAGGCAGTGCATTTCCCAGCAGCTGCTTCACTCCTCTCTTCTCCACCACCCTCACTAAAAGCTTTTACACTGGCTTTGCTCACAGACTGTCTCTAGGAGAGCAGTTCTTGCCACCATTCTCACTTGATTTGTGAGGGGAAAGTAAAGTGGACTCTGCATACTGACATATCATGGAACTCTCATAATTAGGCTTAGAAACCAGGCTTACCACCTGCTGCCCCAGCTCTCTGCCTCAGCTGCCTCTTCAAGCCTGTTGGTGTTGATAGTGAGTTATCTTAGGTCATGGAAACACAATCTATATCACAGTTTCTCAGAACTTCAGGTTTGGGTTTTCTTGGGTGGACTTTTAAGATAGTATATAAAACATACTAATTGAAGAAGGGGACTATGTCATCAGCTAGGGGCAGAATTAGATCCACAGTGAACATGTCAGGATCTAATCTTGTGGACTTGGATTATTAGGGAGAAATTGAAAAGCTTGGTTTCAGTTCTTCTGTTTTTCAAAGTCCTTGTGGTGAATCTAGAATGTCTTGATTTCCAGCCATTTTGATTTTCAGCTTATTGAAAGAGTATCTTGCCTATAAATTTTAATAGTTCTCAGTGCAACCTCTTCCCCAGCTGTGCTGAATTTTCTAAGGTCTACAGACTAAGATTTTTATTTCTTTTGTTTTTGAAAGATTTACTTCCTTTTGTATCTGTGCCCTTCAGTCCTTTACAAAATGTATGTATATTATATAAGCATAGGGGGAAAAAATATTTTTTTGGCTGGAGAAAGTTGCTGATGTCTGTTGATAAAAATTTTGAATATTAAGGCTATTGGCTGCACAGAATTGATCAAAATGTTTATCTGGCTCATCTGAGCATCACGCTGCTGCGGCATGGATTAGGGAAAGTCAATAGGTTAGCAGCAAAGCAGGGCTTTTCAAAGTCCATCTTGTGAACTGTAAGAGGCCAGCAGAGCACTACATTGGTAGCAGGTCTTGACAGCAGCACCAGAGATGAGAGTGTCAAGAAGTCATGTTTAGAAATTATCCTGCCTGGCTGCTGACATGCAGGTTTCTTCCTCCCAGCTCCGGTCTCAGTGTTTTCTTAGCTTCCTCAGAGTATGAGTGGCTGTGCACACATAAAGGAGATCCTTTAAACAGAATTGAATCAAATAACTCTCATAATGCTGTTCCTTATTGCTAACATTTGTCACCTTGATGCATCTGTGAAGAGATGAGTTGAGACACAATGTGCTGTAAAATAACTGCTTGATGAATCAAAATGCAAGTTCAACATCAAGTGCCGTGGTTAATATGATGCAAGCTTCCAGGTTAACAAACTCATAAATTGCCTTAGTATATATTTCCCTCCCTAAATTCAGCCTGTCCTTCTCTCTGAGAAGAAGAATTGTCCATGTTGCATTATTTCTAGTCGAGGTGTTACTATTCTGCTAACAAGCCTAATACATTTGGGCTCTGAAAATTGCATTTTTCTTAACACATCGTAACCTTCAGTGGTTTATAGTGCCAAAATGTGGAATTCACAGCTATAGACCGGTGGGAAGTAGGTAGGGGCCACGTAGGCAAACATCAGCTCAGATTTTAGTCCGTTGTTGTACTGAGTGAGCCTTTAGGGCAGGCATACGAGGTAGGAGAGCCTTGTTGCACCTCGAAGTGTGAATATACTGTTGCTAACAATTACAGTTTTATCACAAGGTTGTAAATTAATAAAAGTAAAATAGGTAAAATAGTCTTTTTATTTTGAGTTTTAGGTTATCTAATTAAAAGGGTTATAGTTGACCCCGAATCTGTTTGTGCATATGACCTTTCAATTTTAATATCCTTTCTTTCTGTTAACTAACAACTAGCAGGAAATACCTAGTTTGAGTTCTTCAGATGTATGTGTTGTTTTCTGGCTTCTAAGAGAACCACTGATTTTTCTAAGGGGAAAACCCCTCTATTTTTACTGAAAAAGACAAGCAAAACCACTCTTGCTTCTCTTTCCTCTGTAGGCTCCTTCATGATGGTGAACAGCTCTGGGCGGGCATCTGGGCAGAAGGCTCACTTGCTCTTGCCTACGTTGAAGGAAAATGACACACATTGCATCGACTTCCACTATTACCTCTCCAGCAGAGACCGCTCCAGCCCTGGCTCGCTGAACGTCTATGTGAAGGTGAACGGAGGACCCCAGGGCAACCCCATATGGAACGTCTCAGGGGTTGTTACAGAAGGATGGGTGAAAGCAGAACTTGCCATCAGTACATTCTGGCCACATTTTTATCAGGTATGAGTTTGTAGTATTTTTCTCTCTTTGTCCTTTGAACATTTGGCCAGGTATGAACTAAGCTACTGCTAGCAGTTGGTATTCTGGAAAGTCAAATCCCCCCCCCCACCATCAGAATGTATTTACAGGTAGCAGTTCTACAGCAAAAAGTTTATATCTTGACCTGTTTCTTCCTGCTTCACCCTTTTTGCTCAGTCATTGTCATGTTGCATAGGGGTAGATCAGAGAATCACAGGATGGTAGGGGTTGGAAGGGACCCCTGAAGATCATAGAGTCCAACACCCCTGCCAGAGCAGGACAGAACTAGAGCAGATCACTCAGAAATGCATCCAGGTAGGTCTTGAAAGTCTCCAGAGGAGACTCCACAACCTCTTTAGATAGTTTGCTGGGAGTCAAATTACTGTCAAAAAGTAATTATTTAACCACTTCTTTATCATGAAAATGGCACATAAACAGACTTGTAGTGGCACTTTGTAAATGTAAGCACAACTGAAGGTCTACATGTGTATCTGTAACTGCATAATTTTTCCTGAATTACTTTTGGGTCTTAATTGTTTCCATAAGAAGGAACCCTTTTTCACTCAGCTTTACATCTGGACTTTTCCTGTGCCCAAGGAGGGGTGTAAGTATGTAAGCTGCTAATATAATATTGTACCCTTTAATTAACATGAGTATACTCTTCACCAAATCCTCCATTCCTCTTCTTTTGGGCACTGCTGGTAACATAGTTTTACTTGTTCTGTTAAGAGATTTATTTCTTTAAGAACAATCACAAAGCTGAGGAATGTATCAGATAAATTGTGTTTTGGTTATATTAAACTGCTGCTTAGCTGATGTCCCCTTCAAACTTAATGTGCCAGCTTTGCAGTCATTGTTTTAGTTTTAATTAGACAATCCACACATAGTTCTTCTTACTATTGAAGGTGTGGTCTTGTCTTGTTTTATGTTCAAGAAAAAAATAAGCCTGGGAGGTAATTGCACCATAAACCTTGCAGGAAAAGATGTTGCACATATGATACTAATAAAAGATGTGAGATAACAATTATGATATAATAAGCAAAGAAAAGGCAGCAAATAGTCTGAGGATATAAAACAGCAGGTAGAAAAATGTTCTGCTTTTTTTTTTTTCTCCTTTCTTTCTTTTTGCTTCTATGAACTGGTTAGGAGGCTTATATAGTCTGAGCTGAAGTAGAATGCTTTAATGTTCTGTCTCTGAAAAGAGTTTGGGAATCAGAATACATAATGTAGGGGGAAAGGAAGGGATGAAGAGATGCAAGTATGTGGAAGTGGCGTTTTAAGGGCAGTGCACAACTTGTCACTTGTTCTGAAGTCATATTAAAGTGCTTATATTCCATTCATACTAACATGGACCTGGGCATGAACCAGAATTTACTTCATAGTAAGTGCTCCACAGAGATAACAGAAATGATCTTTCACCCAAATAATGAGTACTTGAAAAACCTGGGAAAGACAGTCTGCTCTTGCACTAAGAAAGATCCTACTCTTAGATAAACCAATATTAGACTTCCCAAGCCTGCTATACTGCTTTTAGAAGCCCTTTTGTAGGTCAAGTTTGCTTTTCCTGAGGAAAAATATCCTTTAAATCAAACAATTTTTCACTGCAGAGCAAAATTGGAAGCCAGCAGTATCAGCCTAGAAGGAGTTCCTGCCTTGAAAATGCAAGAGTTTTCTCTTTCCCTTTTAGATGAATGGAGGGGATGTTCCCTTCTGCTTATATTTGTGTTCTTATGCCTTAAATGTGACATTTAGATTTTGAGATCTCTCCCGCTGTTATGGGGATCTTAGAGATGGTCTGCAATACTGTGAGTTTTTACATATAATCTTTTAAAGAAAACAAACTTTTAAGCTTGTAAAACTGAAATGGAAAACACAATGAACAACTTAGTGAAAATTATTGTTATTTGGCAGCCTAAAGTAACACTTGTGGCTGAAGGAGGTACTGACCAACAAAGAGGGTCTGGTAGAGGATGTGAAGGTAGGAAGTACCCTTGGCTGTAGTGACCATGAAATGGT
>JAOEGS010012499.1:15989-33041 GCA_025447755.1 Corythornis vintsioides | reverse complement strand
AATGGAAAGAAACATCTACCTTAAGAAAGCAGAAGCCAGTATACAAGTTGGATATAATGGAACTCCATTAATAAAATCCACCCCATCCATTGCTGGACAAAAATACACCTCCCTCACTCTCCCAACACTATGTTCATATTTACACTCAAGTGGGGATAATGCTCCAAAATAAGCTATTAGTAATCCAAAATTAGTGACAAAATAACCGTTGGCCAGCTGTTTAGTTGGTTTGGGTTTTTTTTTCTTTGGAAATCAACTTTGATTAGCAATTTTTATTAAATTGCTTCCCTATCATGGCAGATACAATAGAAATCCCTTTTATTCATACCAACTCAATACAGGACAGCTCCTAGTACCTTCATCAAATAGCAGATACCACTGGAATTATAATGATGTTTCCAGAAATCATAAATACAACACTTCAAGCAGTATAAGAAAAAGGGAACACATCTGATCCTATTTTTCTTCTAATTAAAGCTTTATGTCTACATAATATAAATAGTCTTCTGAAGTTTAGGTTATTATACAACGCATCCTTTATGTAAGTTTAGGCCACAGGTATACAAAAGAAACAAAAACCACCAACCCACATCCTCCTACAAAGTAATATACAAACATTCTAAGCAACCCCACAATTTTTAATAACATTTCAGCCACAGTGAATTAGACAGTGAATTTCTCTTGCTCTACACCAGAAAAAAAAAAAGAACAGATAGGGTGCCAAGGGCTGAAATTGTGTTTTTCCATGTCATTGTTAACCATGGCACTCCTATCTAAGCTTTTTCAAACTCAGGGAAGTGGAATGCTCTCCTCATTTGTTGCTTGGCATGGAACTTAATGTCAATGCATATCTTGCTCCCCAGAGAGGTAAAATGACTTCTAGCATTTCTCGGTCTCCTATTACAGCTTATATTTAGAAGACTAAATATATAAGGTTTTTAATAATGAAAAAAAAATTCTCCTTTGCTGTCTGTTATACCCTGAATCTTTCCTTGTATAGCAGACATGGTTTCAATTACAGAATGCAACATTCTCAGCTAAACCTTGTTCCTACAGTACTGTTGTCTCATTTTTCATTACATTGGTAACCTTCCTCGTGGTTCTGGCAGATAAAAAAAGAACACTTTTCTTTCTTTTTCCTAAATTTCACAGAAAGCCACTGAGTTTTTTTTTTTTATCTTACCCACCTAGAAACACTCAGATTCTGAGAATTCTAATAATTTTTGTTCGAAAGCCCCCAAAAACTAAATACTTGCTTTTAAGTATTCTACCTGTGTGATCTACTATAGCTCTGTAAAATAACTGCCTTTTCATTTCATGTGCACATTGCTTCAGAACAAAAGCTCTGTGCAATTACAGGAATCTAAAACTCACTCAGTTCTTCTCTAAGGTGGATATCTACTTGTCTTCCAGTATATTCCAGGATGCTGAAGCAACAAAGAAGCTAAAAAAAAAATGTGCAAGCTGTATATTTACAGGTCTCTAATAAGTTATATGTGCTCAAATGTGGTTTGTTTTTTCTTTGATTTTTTTTCCCCTTAAATAAACTGAAGCATAGTTGGTAGTTAATTGTACTTTCATTAACTTTATTTTGCAGAACTTAATTTCACTAGAATTCTGTTATCATATACCCTATCTTTAGAAGGTATTTTTAATAGATTTATCAAGGATTTTGTCCACAGATGAACTAATAATGGTAAAGTTGAACATTAACATCATGCTATAAGATGTTACAATAGTAGAAGTTTTTTCTTATCTTCTACCTGTAACTTTTGATTAAATGCTTTAAGATATTTTATAGTTGAATACTCTTAGAAGATTTATGTTTCCCAATAGTGCCTGTCAAGTCAGACCTCAGTGCCTTTACAGACTACATTAGAAGAGAATGAAATTGAATACTGAAAGCGATCACAACTGAAGTAATCTCCTAACATGTTTTAGAATTTTAGTGGATTTTGCCATTACTGGTTCTTCATTTATTTCGAGGCATATGTAACCAAAATAATTTTGTAACCAATAAAATAATTTGGTTACAAAATAATTTTCTAACCATAATGGCTATAATTTTATTTAGTCTTTCACAATGTCTTACAGCTCCTCTGAACCTTTATAGTTTTGCTCACCTGAAAGCTACAGGTTGTGAAATACCACTTGCTGTATTTCCTGTTACCTATGGCCATCTAGCTGTGTCAAAGGTCGTTTATATTTAACAAAACACAAGAATCCACACTATGTAGTTTTGATGGAACCAGGCTCTCAGAAATTAAAAACAAAACAAAAAAACCCAAAAACATGCCAGTAAAAACTGCATAATACTATGTTGTAACTTGTCCTGTTTCTATACAGATTCTGTTGAGCCAATACACTTCAGCTACAATCAGAAAGCATGACAGGCATCTTGGGACATGAGCTCTTCAGCTTGTTGAGCTTTTTTTCTCATTATCTGGAACATCATTAGTATTGTAAAACACCTTATACACTGGCAGCACTAACTCAGTGAATTAACTTGCTAATTCTTTTGAGATCCTTGAATGTAAGATTCCTTTAGAATTATTTACTTTATTTTTGAAGCCAAATAAGCAACTATAGGTCTGAGGTCTGAAGGAGAATAAATGAACCACATAGCCTCTTTCTTGAGTTTAGCTCTGTCTGCCTCACAGCCTGGTCCTAGGTTGCCTAAACAATGGATGGAGATCAAGAAAGGGTGGAAGTATACTGAGCATTAGAGAAACACTGCTGAGATAATTCACCACTGATTTTCATTTGTCATCAACTACCTTTCACAACTCATAATTTATAACCACCTCTGTGAAATTCTGTTTTTTATAACATACTATATATTTAATAGTAAAGAGACATTTTTAGTCCTACTGCCATTTCCAATGAGGACATTAAGGCTTTATTATGGATGTATCAGAATGCATTGCAGATGAGCAGAAAGGCACCAATAAATTATTCAGGCCCTTCTAAGTGAATGCCAATAAAATCTTCATATACAACAGCATTCCTTTTGGAATTTAGCATTTGAGGCATTACTCTGATTTTAAACATTACTTTTTGTAATGTGCATTTAATTTTCCTCCTCATTTCTGAATAGGTAGAGCCAAGTGTATTTAGTTGTGATGAAAGATAAATTAGGGGGAAAAAATAAAAACAATTATTCCATTTTTTTCTCTAATAATAACCAATAAGGAGGAGTATTCTGCATAACACACTGCTGTGAGGTACTTCATTTCTCCAGAATTCCAAGACTTAAAGACATGTTGCATGGCCCATTAAAATATAGCTACCTTGCTTTTACATTCTCTAAACTTCCCAAATTTAGGGTCCTGATATCATGGATGATAAAGCTAGACTTAAAAGCTAGTCTCCTTCACTATGCAACACAAGACATAGATTTGCTGGTGAGTGATGAAAGTAGAACTCTGAATTTCTAAAAAAGGACAAAAGGGAATTAAATTAATCATTAAACAAAGCCATTATCTTCACTTAGGAATATATTATTTTGTAGATTGGCAATGAAGTGTAAATTGTTCATGATGAATCCAAGTTATTTCTAGACATCAGAACTACATCCATGGTCTGCCTCTTGGGTTTGTTATTCTCACATGCAGCATAGACATCAAGACGTAGCCCTGAAGGAGGGCTTTGTGAAGCAGGAATTTACATCTTGCCATCTTGGGAATTAAAACAGGTCAACACTCCCCTCAGCATCTCTGTATGTGATTCATTACAATTGAAGAAGTAAAATTCATACGGGAAAATTAAAAGTGCAATACTTCTTAAGTGCTTTCTAGGGATATATAATTACATTCTGGGTAATGTTTTGGAGATACATAAGAAAAATTCAGGCACACACAAGTTATTGAATTGGATTTTTACTTCAGAAGTAAAATAAGACACCTGTAAAGCATGAATAAAATGATAAATGGTAATAAAATAATTAATGGTAATGGATTATGGCTCCTCATCCTCTGAAAACACAGTCTTTTCACTTTTTCAGTTACAGGGTTAAATTTTTAAAAGCTGTCTGGAATACTGAGTGCCATTTTGAGTGGCCATCAATGTATATTTTAAGACTAAATTACTCAAGTATTTTTAGAATTTCACAGTCTCATTTAGTTTTTGATATTTAAGTGTGCAGAACTACATTTTAAAAAAGAGTCATAGGATAGTGGACCAGGCATTACATGCAATGCTAAAGACTCTGATTAGTATTATATCTCCACATAGACAACAGAAATACAGATCATCCTGTTGTAAACATGAGAAGCAACATTTACACTGTACAAGATTAGACTGTAATTGTTTTTCAGAATAAGTGTTGCACTATGAAAACTACTTAGACAAGCATCATGAGAAAAATAATATTTTCCTACTTTTGGTTTCTAATATACACATCTATCTGAATCTCTTTCTTCAAGCCGAGAGAACTCACCTAAGATCAAAAATTCATTATAAATTCTGCCATTAATACATACAATGACTGAATGTGGCTTTCTCCTCTCCCCACAAACGTATTTCCAAATTTTGGTTTGGTATTTTTTTTGAACAGTGGAATTGGGGGGCACGGGGTGTAAGGTGATCTCTCTTGCTTCATATTTAATTGTAAATACTTTTACTATCCCTAGTAATGAATTTATCTCAATTGTTGAGAGAGTCTACAGTACCTCTTGTGCTATGAATGAATGGTATGTTCTTTCCTCGTTTGTTGGATGGGAAATCCTTAAAAAATCAATAAACCTCCCATTGCAACAGTTCTGATGAAAACTGCATTGTCTTAAAAAGAAAGACAATTATTCCTTGGATTTCTTGCTGGTGATGTATCAGCTGCTCAAAACACTGCGCTGACTATAAAACATAGGTAGCAATCCACTCAAGAACCTGCTCTGCATCTCTGCTACAGCACAGCATTTTCTAACTGTGGAAAAACAGTATGTCTTAAGCTATAGATATTAGAGAGTTGTTTGAAAATAATGACACAAAAGATTACTGACCAATACATTTCACTGTTTCTTTCTATAAACCTTCTTACTAAACATGATACACCCAAAATTACCTTTTTAATTTAATAAAATTAAATACACCATCTAGTGGGCAGCATGTAGACCTTATAAGTTTGCCTACTTGTTTTGATAGGGTCTAATATACTGGCTTTTACAGATACAACATATTAAGAATACTATAAATTCTTAAAAAAAAAAAAAAAGTCAAAATATTTACAAAACATCCCACTGATACCTGTTATCCCAAGGGAAAACCAAGTTATATTATCTAATAATGCCTCTTTCAAAGTTCAGAGGAATTTTAAAGTTAAAATAGTTTATGTTTCTGCTACTTTCTTCTTTTGAAACTAGACCAGATGTAGCTCAGTAGATCATATTTCCATAGGTATTCTCTCATCATGATTTATTCAAAGATGAGGTCAAGTTTCATTTAAGGGAAAAAAATTATACTATCATTAGACATTAACACAGAGATGAGAAATTTGTATTTAAAGAACTATATGAAGAAATTATATATGGATAAGACAAGATACTTTAAAATATGAAAAAAAAAAAAGGTTTGGAATGCAAAGCATAAATTCAAGCTTATCCAATGCAACTGAAAACAATATTTTTTTTTAAATTCCTAATCGAGATATGTCCTTTTGTTAAAACAGTCCAAATGCATTGTGTATGCAGCTACTCCTTGTTGCTAAGGAACTCAATTTCTCAGAAAGCAGAAAGATTTTGCTGGGCTTTTAAAACCAATGAAGTTTAGTTTTGTCCTTACCTTGACTCTAAGGACAGGTAAAGAAACTTAAGTGAAAACCTGTCCAGGTTTTACTAATACCAGGCTTCAACATATGTAAAAAAAAAATAAAAAATCTTGCATAGCAGTTCAAAGCTTACTTCTGGCCTTATTTCAATACAAAAACATAGTTTCATTTGCTTAATTTGCAATACAGGTTCTAATTTCTACACATTTTAGTGCTCTTCTATCATAGCTTAAGTATTTAAAAGTTGAATATCTGAATGTCTAAACTCTCCATTTTAGAGATACACAGCAGAGCTATGTAGCACCCCAAAATATTAACAATGGATAATCTACATTGAGCCACAACAGATGGGGGAGAATTTTGCATGCTTTGGCTTAAATTCTTTGAGCCAGTTAGCAGAGTCTCCCACAGACTTATACACTCCAGGATCTCCTTTGTTTGAAACCAATTGAACATCTTTTGATAAAATCAGATTAAGACATTATTGCCAGTTCTTGGCCCTAATTCTGAGGACACTTTTACTGCATTTTATTTCTATATGGTCTTTCATCCACAAGGAAACTGTTCCTGATTACCACAAATGACACTGTGACAAGATCATTTATATATGGATTTTCCCATTTTGTTAAAATGACAAGAGATGTACCTTTGAAGTGTATCTCCCTATACCCATGTTTTACTTTTTCTCTGCTCAAAACAAAATATAATTTTATGAGTTAGGAGAAAATTCTAGACACTAATCACTATTTGGTATTTATAAGATTTCCCAGATGCGAGTAAGTCACTTGAGACAATTGCTTGTATTTTCACATTCCACATTCACAACTCTTTTGAAGTATCCCTCCCTGTCACTATTGTATTTTTTTTCTGTAGAAAAAAAAAATATAAAATAATCACTAATTCTTAGAAACATAAGCTTTAAAAATCTCTCTCCCCTAAAGCAGGTTATTTTACTTGTATTTCTCAGAGATGTTATATTTTAAAGCACTATGATTCCTGAGGTGTGTGATCTGTCTCATACTTCTCATTGCTCATCCAAAGAGCACCCCAAAAGCTCAGCAAGCAAATTCAGCATGTACAGGGAGTATTCAGATGTTCAAAATAGCAGCTTACTAATGCAAATGTTAGTAGATCAGTGATCAAAGTGACCCATAAAATGCTCTCTTTCTACTTTTCAGATTTTTTTACCATTAAAAAAACCTTTCAGGAAATCTTTTCTTATAGCTATACTTACACTTTCAATAGCTCGTAATGGAGAAAGGTAATGGGAGCAGCATAATTGCTAGAATCACGAAAGAACATGTCTAATACCACATTGTTCAGTCAAGTGGGTGAACAAATGAAGATAGATAGTAATGAATTAACTCTATCATGGTGCTGAATTCCTTTTAGCACTTCAACCAGTATTTCACAAAAGCTTACCATTTTTACCTAGGGACAGAAACTGTGGTATTGCAACAAAACATTATCACATGACAAATATAAATAGGTGACTCTGGAAACTGCCTACAGATTGTTCAGCTAAGACTAAAATTGTAAGAAGGAAGCCACTAAGCTCACTGTCCTGAGACTCAACACAGAGATATTCAGAGTGACATCGGCAACAGAACAGAAACTGTTGGGTTTGACAGCTAGGAACACACAGTGCTGCATCGAGATGAGAAGCATTAAACTGCTGATTTTCTCCTGTTTTGGAAAGAGAGGAAGATAGCATGATTTTTTGTGTGACTTTTGAGGGACTATTTTGCTGTTTGGATATTGACTAATATTCAGCAATTAGTCTTTATTGCTATTTAGAGCTTCTAGCTGCTATCCTAATTCATGCATTAAAAAATAGGTATGTTTATTTAGCCAGAATTAGACTATGTAATTACTTCTTTTTTTTTTTTCTTTAAGACAAAGAAGAAAACAAGTGATAGATAACATTCACTTTGTTAAAAGACTGCATGCAATAATATACAGATTAGCTCACTTATTTGGCCAAGAAATCAAGAAAAGGTGTTTGTCTCTACCTAATAGTACTTGAAGTGCATGCAGTATCTGCAACACAGCAAGAAACCACTGGAAATTCCGTTCTTTTGAACTCACACAGGTCAATGGTCAATGTAATAATGTAATTCACAGAAAAATACCTGAGATTATACAGTCTGTTTTTTTTTTTAATGTAGCTACAAAATAAAACAAAAAGGAAAAATGACCTTTATATAGTTAGTTACTGCTACAGTTGGCAATCTGAAGTGTATAACACGACTTTGATGATACATGCTTATCATTATTTATAATGTTAGCTTTGTTGAAAAGTGCCTCTACCAAAGAAAAAGTTACCTTCATTGCACTAAGCCAGTTTACAAAATCATAAAACAAGGAAAACTCAACTAATGACTAGGACTAGCACATCAGCACACTCAATCCAATCTCTTTGTCTAGAGTCTCTTCACTGCAAAGAGAAACTATGGCACTGATTGCATATTCTCAGCTGGAGATCTGACCTTTCTAGTCTAGTCTGATACATGTTATTAAAGATAGAATAAACTCTGCTCCCCTCCACTCAAACTCCTAGCCTAGCCTCTCTTGCTGAAGTGTGCCAGCTGACACTGGATCTCCTTGAATTGCTCCAACTCAGGCCCTTCCTGAGCTGGCAGGAACAACAGCTAACAGAAAGGACTCAGAGCAAAGCATGGATCTGGTCATGTTTGGTTACTAAATGGCTCAGAGGTCTGCTGAAGTGGATTTGCTGGCCAAATTTCCACAAAGAAATTGCCAAGATATAAAGTGTTTGCTAAGTAAAAGGAAGATGAGGCTTGGTTTGTTTTTATGAACTACTGATGACATCATGAATACTGCACTTGGAATGTCTTCAGGACCTGGAAAATAATTTACACAAATAACAGTACCTGAGGTTTCCACATACAACACCTCTAACCACAAGCAATCACCAGGGAATTTGGCACAGGGTCAGTGAACCAATGGTAAATTAATGGCCAAACTGAGAACAAAATTCTATATTTTTTTTCCTTCCATTTTCTATTCTAACAAGCACAACAGGACTTTGCTCTGTAAAATGCATTTCAGCACTTGTGGAATTAAAGAACACAGGTTTAATTCAATAAGCTGTCTACAGTATGCCAGTCAGTATGTCTCACTTTATGAGGGCATGCCTTTTATGATTTTCACTGTCACCATCTAGGTACACATGAGATCAGATTACAGAATGTTAGGAATTGGAAGGGACCTAGAAGATTGTATCAAAGTTAAAAACAGCTGCTGATGTAGCTGTTTTTGTACTCCTAAGGAATTCAGCCTTGAATTTACTCACTAGTGATTCTGAATTTAATTTATATCATTACTATTAATTCTTCAAGAGCTCAGAAATATGGTTTCATATGTTTGCACAAGGAAGTACATAAAAACACCCTTGGTAAAAATAACTATGAATCAAAAAGTAAATCCAGAAAACATAACTGCCTAGTGTACCTTTATATGTATCTCCTGAGAATGGTTGTGTAGTAGATTTTACCTCCTGTTGCTAAACAAGAGAAAATGAAAAAATCTGCAAGAGTAATTGAATTGTCTCAGTTAATAGGGAAGCAGTCAGAAGACAGTAATCTTATTTAATCTACTGAATTGACAAAAGTGGGGAAAAATCTGAAGAACTGACAAATTTGAACTAGTTTGAAAAAGTCCTTTGTTGCTTGCAGAGTTCATGATATATTTGCTTATTATCCTGTGGCTAGATACAGCAATTACAGGACAGAAACTCTAAGAATCATAGGGAAAAAGCCAACAAAATACCCACCTCCCTAAAAGCATCTAAAGAAGAAAATGAAAACATCCTTAGATTCAAAAAAGTGCCTCCACAGCTCTTCAGTGTCAACATCTTATATTAAATTGCTAGCTGCATGCATATGCATCCTGAAAAAAAAAATGCAACTTGATTTCAGACATTCCAGGGACTGCCTGTTCATTTCATAATGTCCAAGTCTGACCACTCAGGTTGGCTTTCCTTGCTCATTGCAAATCACTAAGCATAATTGCACAGTTATATTTTCATCAGCTGTAGTAAGAGCAGCAAAACCAGATCCCTTGTTGTATGTCACTCCAGATGAAGCATCTCAATACAAGAGAACATTTTCAGACAGGACTCTCCCTCTTCTGTGGCTGTAAACCACAGTGGTGATAAATTTGGGCTCCCTACAGAGGCAGCCTACAAAGCCCCTCTACATTTTGGTGGGATTTGATTTTTTTTTTTTTTTAAACTGTTCCAGAAAGATTTCCTAGTCCCACAATCCCAGAGTTTCAATGCCAGCTGTGCTATGAAAGAACTATGAGTTGAAAGAGGGTTGTGGGTACCTGTACCTTCCATGTAAGTATATATGAGGCACAAAAGTTCTGGGAATAAAAGGCTTGGCACTTGCCAGATGTAACAGAAAATAGGCTGACAATTTGCCTAAGACACCAAAAAGAATGTGCTTGCTCTCCACCATAGTCTGCAGAAAGGCATGAGCTTGTCTGTTTCAAGAATGGAAATAAAACCTCAAATATAGTCTTCTATGCTCAACCTCAAAATTACTTGCATGGATATAACGACATTAGCATCTTCCAACATATGGGGGGGGGGAATCCACATAGATTGCAAATACCTACAGATTACACTTTTCCCATTTTTCCTATTCCATCATAAAAGGTTAGATTGATGTGTTACACAGGAATCACAGGAGCCAAGGAAGCCATAGAATAAGCTGTGTGATATCAAGAAATTGACAAGGGAGAAAAGTACACTGTGAAAGAAAGTGAGTGAAATCACTGATAAATGCCACCCACCGAATATAGAGAGATGGCGAACTACATTTTGTTCACTACAGCTCTCCTATGATATTCTGACAGTAAATAAAAGCTTCCAACCCTGGTAACTGTATTGTTTGCAAGACACTAAAAGAAGACTGAGAGATTTCCTCTTCTTCTGTACTTCCATGCTCTGAGAAAGACTCACCCCAGAGAAGTGCACATAAAATTGATGACATCCTCTCTAAAAGGGATTTGTGGTCTAGCCTTCTTACAAAGTAAGAACTGGCGGAAATTCATAGCCCTTTCTAGCCATGGGAATATGTAAGTGCTTGTCCTGCGAGTCTCATTCTTACAGTGACTGCTGTCAGTCCTGCCACCAGTAAGAGCAGATAAAACCCTTGGCTGTACATCTGATGTAAGAGCTCTAGTCATATCTACTGCTCCCATTCATCTATTGCCTAAGCCCTAAATTATTTTTTTTTAATATTATTGCCACTAAATTCTCATAACAGAATCATATAGTTCAAACAGCAATATTTTTCGGTATTTCAAAAACAGAGGAAAATCCTGAATGCTCTCACTTTAAAGCTGGACTGGTTATGGGATGGAAATCACATACCTAGCTGTTTATCTTGCACTGAATTTTGTCAAAGCCTGACCTCTGAAGATAGCTCAAAAGGAGTTATTTTTTAATTGGAGAAAGGGATCACACAAATGTATCCACAAAACACTGTAATCATACACATTTCTGTAGATTTGATATGCCCACATAGAATATGAAGAATTTATAATTCTTCATGATGGGAACCAACCCAGTTAGAGCTTTGAAGTGATCTATTATTTTCCTCCATCACTTAAAAGACAATTCAATAATATCTCTAAAGACAGCTAAAAAGCTTTTAAATTCCAAAAGAAGAAATTTTTCATTTAATTGATAACATAAAATTTGAATACATTTTCTAAATTGAGAAATCTCAAGTGACTTGTTCAGACAGAACAGTATTACAGGAAGGATACTACCCTGCTTTTGCTATGTCCTTGCCAGTGCGTGTTTGCTTCCTGGTTTGATTTCAGATGATTCAATGACTTCAAGTTGCATAAAATGCTACACAGTCCTCTCATCTCTAGAAAGGTTGTTTGTGAAAAATGGCTCTGTAACTCTCAGAGGTCCCTTTTTCTCAATCTGAGAAACTTCTCCGTTTCCAGACCCCTCTAAGGAGGCTCTTCTCTACAACCTGTGAAGTTCTCTCTCTCTTCCTTTGCAATTGTTTCTGCAGGAGGAGAAATCCCGACTTCTTTCCACAGGCACTGACATGATTGTCTTTTTTGCAGGCTCAGACTGGTTCATGATATTCACCATAAGAAGGGATACAGCTTCCTAAATGTCTCGTTCTGAAATCAGGTTTTGATGGTTATATTAAACCATTGTTTCTTTTAATACATATAACAGATAAAAAGCACATTTCAATTTACTTTTTCAATGAAATTAGTTCTGGGAAGTAATCTTTTCAGAAGTGAGAGAGAATGCCTGATAGTTACTACAAAATGAAACTTCCTACTGCATCTTTTTTATTTTCAAATATATATCTATATATTGCAGTACATGTTTCTATTAAAAATGAGCCTAATGTGTTTGTTGACTAAGTGTAAATTCTAGTACTAACAGAACAAGACTGTGAGCTTTAAGGAGGTCTGAGCTAATGGGGTTGGGTATCTTTGTGGGCTTTTTTCCCCTCTTTTTTTTTTTTTTTTTCCCAATTGTTGAGTGTGCTACATAAGTAAATAAATAAAAATAAGGAAATGTATGGCTATCTCTTAACTTCCCCAGCCAATATTTTACCTGTCTGTTAATGTTACTGTAGGTAGGATTTCACAGTGCATATCAGTTCAGGTGGCAATCAAGAATTAGGAACTAACCCAAGAACTGTGTGATGGCTCCTGCATCATTTATTACAGTGACATCTGTAAAAAATGGAATGCAGTACTCTCTTTAGGGGGCTGAACAGGAGTTAAAATACAAGATAAAACTGCAGGAACCTGTAAAGAACACAAAGCAAAGCACACGATACATAGATCTCCACATATCTTTGGTTAGACAAGAGTTTCTGACGTGTTTTCTGAGAGACCTCACCAGGAAAGGAACCAGATGGGCTTTTAGAGGCAAGCACAGATTACAATATGGGAAAGCTGAAAAGAACATTGTGACTGAGCTAGGAGTGGACAAAGTCCCTCTACTCTTTTAATCAGTGATGCAGAGCTACTGATATGACCGACAACCAAAGACAGGCAACAGCATCCAGAGCTTACCTGAATCACTAGGTGATCAGATATTTATTTGAAGTCATAAATTCTCATACTCCATTAGTCAGGCTTTACAGTGAAACTCTAACAAAGTCAATGACTTCTAAGAAGTATCAAGCTGTGATAGCACAGTAGAGAATCAGGCCCTTTATTGTGTCTCACATTCTCACAGTCAGGCAGGTGGGGGAACTACTGTGTTGCAGATAGGAGAAAGTGTGGTTTGATGTGTGGGCTTTGGTACATGGTGAGCATTTTTGTGAGGAAGTATTTTACTGTAATTTAACTTTTATTGGAAGGCATGACACATCCTTTCTAGCTAATTGCTCTCTTTCAGCTTTTAAAATGAACAGATCTTTCTCTCTTATGTTTCAGCTCATATATTGTCATGATATTACTGTTACTGTTAAAGGTGACCTGAAAATGATTTTAAATTATTTGCTCCTTGCTTCTTCATTCATTTACAATGAATTAAAATTCCTAAAATATTCTAGACTGTTTCTAAAGCATATTCCACCCCTCTCCCCTCAGTCCCCCTTTCTATTTTTATATATGTCATATCTCACACTGTGAATTTACTCAAGTTAGGACAGCACATGATCTATTCCTAAAAGCCTTAAGTTGAAGAAGTAATAAAGACTTTTGGGACAAGTCTTGGCTCTGTTCCATGACCTGTTATACAGGATCTTACAAGTGATTTACTACTCAGAGGAACCATCTGGCCTTCGTCTCCTCTGGATTGGGCCTGAAACTGCTGTGATTCTACTCACTTGTTAATCTTAATTTACTAATTGAAGATTTTGATGTGGATTTGCCTTAGATAGAGTCTAAGAGGCATGAGATACTGCCAGAAGACCTGCAAGCCTTTGCTGAAGAGCAGGCAAGTGGTACACCCACGTACAATGTGTCAACATCTAAACAACACCAAACAAAAAACCCCACACAGGAATGCATTTATATATATATATATATATATGTGTGTGTGTGTGTGTGTGTGTGTGTGTGTATATAAAATTTTAAAAAATTAACCAAACTCAATTTATACAAGACAATACCTGTGAACCTTGTCAAATGTTTCCTTTTTCTTTTAGGAAAGAAATTTAGATTCACTTCAAAACAGAAGAGGTGGATTCTAACTTTTTAGGTGGAAAAAATACCATCTAGGATCCACTGTTTTAAAAAGACTAATATGCAGAGATGTTCTCCCACCCAAAGCCAAGACAGAGAAACAGCTGCATCTAGGAATGGCAAGTACTCCTTAATCTTTCATTTTATGTGCAGAATAAAGAGATCAAACCAGCTTCTAAAACACATGAGCAACAGTTTTGTTCTGCAAAGAATAGAGTTCTCTTTCTCATACCTGTTAAACTAAAGCACTTACAAGATGTAAATTCCCTACTGGGAGTGTAATGTGAAAATCCACTCAGTGGTGCATTTTTCTTTATGAAGTTAAAGTGCTAACAACTTGATTAATTTAACTTCTCTTTTCCCATCAACCCTGAATGATGAGAATATACTGAAATGTACAGTGGAAAAAAATTATATAAAAAGAATTTTATTCCATGCAAAATCAAATCAGATTACATTTTTGTGGTAGACAGCTATGCTGTTGCATGTTGTAACCATGGTGTTACATGCACCATGTAACATGGTGTTACTCCTCATTTGAGCACAATTAGAAAATCAACAAGTGGGAAAACATCAAAATGCACCTTCAGTTGCATAGAACTGTTGAAGAGAAGAGTGGACAAACAGGTTAAACCACTGGAATCATGAGGAAGTTAATGCATTCAGTATGGTTGGGTCCACCAGTACAAACCCATGTAACAGTTGCATAAAAAACCCAAACAATAAGCTTTTCTTTGTTGAGTGTTTCCACCTAAAGAAAAAATAAATCTACCTAAACAAAAAACTAACGACAACAAAATAACAACAAAAAACCACTAATCATTAAAACATACACAAATGATGAGTTCCTTTTCTTAATTCCTGCCCTTAGTGCTTCCTAAGATGTTACAAAAGCACTGCATAATATGGTGGGTAAGATATGAAGAGCCAGGAGGGAAGAATTTTAATCCTAAATAATCACTTGCAATTCAGAGACTCCACACAGAGCTAAACTAAATCATCAATCTTTGCACTTGCTGATAGAAATTCTATACTCATCACAGATGTGTAGAATTCTTTAAGAGGTGTCCATCTTATTTCTCTACTCTCACCTGAGCACATCCTCTGATGTAATTTCTAAGAGCAAGTAGGGCATAAAGTCCCTGATAAGGTAATGCTAGATAGCCATCTAATATTCAGATCACAAAATATCAGTAATAAATATTTTTTTGTTTAATCTGAAAGCAACAACTATTTGTGTGACAATGAAACTGAAATTCTTTATGGTCACACAATAGGTCTACATATACTTTATTCTCTATTCTCATATCTGAACTCAAACCAATGCTGCTCTATGAATGTGCAGTAAGAATAAGCTCTCATTAAGGAGATGCCCTTTAATATTATTGTATTCCTTTCCCATTTCTCTGATTTAGCAAAGACCTTGGCAGAAGTGATATTTTTTAATTAGAATTTGATAATAAATTATGCAACTGATATCTGAAACCCCAGCAACCATCATTTGCTTGATAGAATGCACAGTGGCAGCACATATTTTTCAACAAGGTCAAAAATATGTTAATTCTGCACCAAGCCTATCTGGTGATGAATTGGGGTTGTATACTTGCATGATAGAAATACTTCATTAACAAAGAATAAACATATAATTGCACTGTGAAGTGATGCAAAATATGCATTGAGTATGACACCTGAGGAAAACAAACAGTAACAAAAAACTCTCTTTCCTCAACTGCTTCTGAAAGATTTTACTCTACCTATGTTCTCTAAGGCACTGTCATTTGCTTTATTTTACTGTTCAATTGGTGGAAAAATCCACTAAATATTACCTTTACCTTTAATATTACTTTCACAGTCATAAATATAAATTGATTATTCTTAATATATATGGATCTAGGTCTTTCAGTCTCGATTTACTTTTCACTACAGAGTCCTTTCAGATGTCTATACTATTTTCTAAGCACATCCTTTGATGCATATTACACTTCAGCTGTACTATGATCTAAATTGTTAACATGTTTTTAATTTTCCTGATGTTATTTTTTTTTAGAAAGAGATAATAGTATATGTAATTCTTAGCCCATAAACCAATATTGCATCAAGAAAGCACCGAAGAAAAAGCTGCTATTTTACAAGAAAATTAATCAACTTCATCAGTTGTCTTTTTACCTAATGAAAAGCGTGAAATTAGTATTTCAGAATTTATTATGGCCAGGAAAACATTCATGAGTTATAAGAAGTAGAATTTTCCAATACATTGGTTGCTAGCTCATCTACTCTCTTCTTTGTTAATTATGAAAATAATCTTCTTTCAAATTATGAAAATAATGCACAGTTCAAACCAAATTCAAAAACTGCAATTAAAGAAGTCCTTAATTTCAGTATCAAAATCTTCAACTTCTTTAAAGTTGATACTTTAAAGTTCATACTTTGTATGGCTCTACCTTATTTTCCTCACTGAAGGTCAAAAAGCCTATCCTCTCTGCACATAATTTTTCATTAACTGGTAAATCAGCAAATAGCCAGCTCCTTGCATTACCTGATTAGAGCAACAGACTTGCTCCCCACAGTGAGATGTTGGAGAAGCAAAGCTGCGTTTCAGTCTGATCATGGAGCAAGGCTTTGATCAGCACAGCATCAACATCTCAAAACTTGTCTCATACTGCTACCAGTAACCAAAATGCTTTCAATAGTAGGTTCACCAGCCCCTCAAAATCTTTGTTATTACTCTGTTGGAAGTGACCATTAATAGTAATCTCATAAATTCTACAGAAACCTACCTATTGTTTCTTGAAAGTAAAAAACAAACAAACCAACCAAACAACACACATACTGCATACATGCACACAAACTGAAAGTTAAAAGTCAGACCAGTGATTCTGACATATATTAAAGCTGATAAAAAAGCCTGAGAAGGGTTTTAAAAATTTTCATGAACTTTCAGATAAATATTTTTCTGAAAGGTATCTTCTGTTTTTAATACTTTGCTACCCTAACTCTCTCCTTTTTCATTTTGCTACCAAGAAGAGATGTAGTTCAGAGATGGGAAAGATAAACAAGGGAAAGTAATAGGCAAAAAAATA
>JAOEGS010012499.1:0-15695 GCA_025447755.1 Corythornis vintsioides | reverse complement strand
AAACAAGGGAAAGTAATAGGCAAAAAAATAAAAAAAAATTCTAGAAAAAAAATTCTAGAAATTACCTTAATCATATTTGTCTAATTCTACAGTAGTAAAAGAAGCAGTAGAATTCTACACTAGCCTATATGCCATGCATCTTATATCAGTTCTTTCCCTTTAATAATAGTAAAAAAAAAAGTCTTCTGTTTGATATATTCTTCTACATACAACAGCTGCAGAAGTTTAGATTTCTTGTTCATTTACAGTTTACCATTTTCAGCTGGTATAGAGTTAATTTTCCTTCTTAGTAGGTAGAATTGTGCCATGTTCTAGATTCAGAATGGAAATTGCTTTTAGAATGCTGATAATATGCTAATGTTTCAAGCTGTTGCTAGGAAATCAAGGACTTTTTAACTTCCTATGCTTTGTTAGAGTGAGGGTGCACAAGAAGCTTGGAGGACACACCCCAGGACAGCTGACCCAAACTGATCAAAGGGACATTCTATACCATGTGACATCAGGCTGAACAATAACACTGGGAGGAGTTGTCTGGAAATAGTGAATCACTGCTGGGGAACAGTCTGGACTCCTCAGTCAGTGGGTGATTAGCAACCACACAGTACATCATTTGTCTTTTCTTGGGTTTTATTTATTTCTCTTTTTGTTACATTTGTTTGTATTACTATTATTTTTAGTTTTAGTTTAGTTATTAAACTGCTCTTAACAGACAAGTTTTACCTTTTTTCTAAATTCTTTTCTCCAACAGGGAGAGGGAAGGAGTGAGTGAGCAGTTGTGTGGTGTTCAGTAGCTGCCTGGGGTTAAACTACAACAGCATATAACAATCAGATTTATTTAATGGAGAAGCTGTGAGAAGCAAATGAGAAAAGCAAAAATGCACAAGTTCTGTAACTCCTATCAGAGCACAGCTAGATCAGCCTTGTATAGTCTCCCAGTTTCACTGATATTATTTTACTGATATTCTTCCTTTCCTAGGAAAATTATAAATCTAAGAATTATTTTCTCCAGTCTTGAAGAAAAGTAATTTTTTTTTACCTGATTAAAAGGGAACCCATGAATGGCACCTTAACTCTAGCACATGGTGAACTACAAACAAAGTTATGATTCCCTAAAATAAAAACAATTATCTATTTTCAATTCCTCATACTGTGCAGCAGCTATACAGCATATCCCACGGAAGTCTTCAGCTAGATTACACTAGCAACTATTTTCAAGTCACCAAAATGCCAGAAATTTAGGTGCGCATAGAGAGAGGTCTTGTAAGATCCTACATTATTCATTACATTAGTAATTTTTAATCAAGGAACTCATCAAGGAAGTAGGGCAAAGCTAGTCTGGTCAACCTGATGCTGATTAGCCCACAGATGTGTTATCATGCACTTTCTCAAGAGGTTTTGTTTGGACTTCAGAGCAAAATTAGCATCAAACTGCATGTGTCCTTTTTTTTTTTTCCTGTTCACAGCTCAAGCTAGCAACTGTGATTAGAAAATGAAATGCAAATACTTCTGAAGAAACAAGATGAAGGGAGCAATTTAATGATTTCTCACTGACATCAGCAGGCCTATGCAGAACAGTGCATTTACTGTGGATTAGGTGAGCCAGGTGAGGTACAAGTGGAGGATATTTACCAGGCAAAACTTCTCTTCTGATAATTTCATTCTACACAAGCACAGACACCTTCCAGACCATAAGAGTTTCACTCAGCTCCAGAAGGACAAACTTCTAACATTCTACATGACTGCAGACAAAATAAGATTCCATCCTCAGATGTCCTAAACTTTTAGGCACCTGACAGATACTGACTATATAAAATCCCATTTAAAATGTCATAGATTCATAGATATTAGGGGTTGAAAGGGACCTAGAAGATCATCTAGTCCAAAATTTTAATCATATTTATTGGAATAACCTTTTCAAAACACTTGATTATTTATAAGACAATACAAGAATATTAGTAAGTTATCTCATGAACAGTTCTACGAAAGAAATACTTTCAGCAATATTTAGGGCTGTGAAAAGGTAAGAAAACTGGAAAAATAATCATCATAGCAAAGCTTCTCAAAATGTCTTTGATGGAAGAGACCAAGATCATCTAGTCACAACCTTCGACCAATGTTCAGTACTGTTCTGGCAGCAGTTTAGCAGGGTTCAGACATTACTATTTCCACTTACCTGCTTGCCACCATTTCCCTTTCAAGTTTCCACTCCCAGCATAAACAGAGGTACAATTCCTGACCCATCCACAAAGTGAGCTGCAGAACTGAACATACACACTTCTAATCAAAAGGCTGACAGGACGGCAGTATTCATCCAGGTATCCTGACATATCAAGGCAAAAAGTGGGCAGTAACCTCCCCATGTTCAACTACAACCACAGCAGAACACCTGACCCCAGGCTTGCAACTTTCCTTCCAGTCACTCCAGTCTCTGTGATCCAAGACCTATTTTCAGTGTATCACAGCTGTGTAATCCTGGTTCAGACTTCTGTGAAAAACTTGCAAGTTGCAAGCATCAGTGTTAACAGAGCCTCAGCAGGTGAGAAAGGTAAAATTAAAGACGGATGCAGGAGTGCTGAGACAGTGGTGGTTAGCACCTTAAGAATTCCAGAGCAAAATCTAACACAAATGGTACAAAATTACTAAGGGGAAAAAAATAAACAAACAAAAAAAACCCCACCAAAAAACAGGTAAATGGAAAACTCTTACTAAAACTGTTGCTCAGCAGCAGTGATGTTCAGCCTGACCCAGCAGTTACTGGAGACAAGTCTCTGCCAAGCAAACCAGACTCATCAGGTGACTTATTGGATGAAGGCAAGCATATTAATAATTATCCAATATCTCATAAACACGTATTAGGTAATTAACCAATTATTTATTGTATCAGATTACAATTAATGTTTTATATTCTTAAAATCTTAAGATCTGCTTTGAACAGAATAAACATTTTCAAGAAACTAGACAGAAAGTGTAACAATAAGTAAGTTACAGTTGTTATTTGTACCTATCCAGCTGTGAGGCTCCCTAATGTAAACTGGATTAAATATGCCAGTGTCAGTAGCACTTCATGGATTGAAGAATAAGGTCGAAAACTCAGTTTCATCAAAAACTAGCAGCCTTGGTATATACAATGGTAACTTTACTTGTGAATTGCTTTTCTCTTTTGGACTGCTGGAAATACAATCAATTTTTCAATTACAATATACATGAGCATTCATGATATGGCAAGAAGCTATACACTTGGAGAATCATATAAAAAGTCATTAATTCAAAAGAATCTTTTCACATTTGACATACTGTAAGAGGGGGAAAAAAATCCAATTGGCCACCTTCCCTAGGATGTTTTATATTGCAGAAATATTCCACCAAGCAAAAACTTTTACAAATACCATTAACACTTCATAAACAGGAATTTGAGGGGTGCTGAGAACTGTCATGGTTTGCCCAGAAGCCATTCTCAGTCATTTAAAGCAAGACAAATCAAGGAAACCACAGATTTGTAGAGCTCTTGCGACATCTATTTAATTAGAGTTGCTCAAGACAGAAAGCTGTACCATATGTATATATATATCAGTCAAGTTGAGTACTTGGCTCCATCACCACCACTTCTTGAGCCTCAGCTATTGAAAGCTCTCACCATCCACAGAAGTCAGTCTCCCTCACTTTCAGGGTGACAGATCCTCTGGTACCCTTTTTTCCTTCCTGAGAGGAGGCACAAGGGACCATATTGTATTCCTGATTCAGAACACCACATCCATTTTTCCTCCTCTTTCTTCTGCTTTTCAATCTGTCCCCTTTTATTCCTAGTGCTGCTCTCATCTATGAGTAAAACTGCAGGATAATGCAGGAACAAAAAAAAAAAAAACCAACTTTAAAAGGCCTTAGTTAGTGCTTTCATCCCTCCTTCCCTCCTTGCCCCTTTGATGTTTTAAATAGTTGTATGTTCTGCTTAACTCTTGCCTGTGGTTATCTCTGTCTCTCACTGTCAATGACTTTTGTTCCTGGAAAAAATCAGTTTGCAAATATGAAAGACTGATAAAATACGTACAGTATTTTTACTTCCTTTTGTTCTACAATATTTCAGCCCTTTAAAGCCACAAACCTGCTTGCTTCAAATGTAAATCTTAAAAGACATCAACAGGTCATTCTTTTTCTTTTCAGATAAAGTATTAAGTACACTAAAAATAAGAGACCTGTATTCCTCCCCTCTTTTATTTCAGTGCTTTAAGTGTTCTTTAAGATAAAACAATAAAGTTTTAATTTTTTTCACAATTTGTTTTGTCTGCTGAGAAAAAAATAAAATGTTTGCAATTGTTACCCCAAATTTTCTGTAACAACGTGATCTAAATAAAGATTTTCACAGGAGTCTATTACAAATATGGACTACTTAGAGTATTGTATATCCTATCCTATTATTCTCAATTCTTCTCCTTCTCCAGAAGCCAAGCAAACAGTCTGCATAGCTCTGTAACTTAACAAAACTCTGATGGAGTACAGAGCTCACTTTGTCACAGTACCCCAGCATGCAGGCAGTACTGACCCTAAAATGCTCATTAGATCCACAAGAAACCAGTGAGATAGGATCACTTCCAGCACCACTTCTAGACCAGGATCACCTAGCCCAAAGTAAAAGATAAAACATTTACAGCTGGTCTGAAAAATAAATAGGCTTCAGCAAGCATTTGGAGCACTGTTTCAACTCGTTGTTTCTAAGTGATCAAAGTTACTTTGAGTACTTTTGTAGCAAAAGTGATTTACAGGGTTTTTTCATTTCATTTTCATCTAAGTTGTCAAACATGAAAAAAATTTTCTTACACAATTCCTAAAATGATGTGGGACTCAAACACAGTTATTAAGGATACAAAAATAGAAAGGTATGTGAAGGAAGAAAAGGTTGCCTCCCCATTCCTTCCTCTACATAGACTCCAAACCAGTCACAACATGTTTACAGGTATGGCATGTTATATATAAGGTATGCCAAACCTGTTTAAATCACTATCCCCTCTCCCTTCCCAATATCTTTTTTCTAATGACATATCCTTCTCTTTTGCTTATCCTGTCCTCTCATTTAATACATATGCACCCAGTTTCTGAATTGCCATTAAAGTTCTTTATATCAAGCTTCAGCTGCTCCCCTGGATCTCTCAATTGTAAAAATCCATACTCTCCATTCATGCTTGCTTGCATCCATCTGAGTGACCTAAACCAACCAATCCAATCTTGCCTAGAAAGCTTCTTTCATCAAGGCAGAAATGCACACAAGCTTGTCTTCCAAAGCCCGAATACCAAAAGGTGCCATGAGTAACTGGTACACCTAGCCATCTTCAAGGAAGAGAAAGTTTCTGTCCCAAAGATGCAGGGCATCACTACCAAGTTCAATGCACACCCTGGCTACCACTGAACAGTAGGAAAATGCCCTTTCCCAGACAGTTGTCACTTCAGCTGAATCCCCAAATTGTCACAGCTTTTGGTGCTCATCTTCTGTTTCCCTCTTATCAGACTTGCAAAACAAATTTGCTGCATGAGATATGTTTTTCCTGAGGAGTATGAGCAAAAAGCAACAAAAACAGAAACAGAAGAACCAAGAAACACTGAACAGTGTAAGAAACAGAAAGGCCAAAACAAGATTTGTCCTGGAGTTTCTCATACCTCTTCAAGCTATAGTCCACATTTCCTTCCCAAAGGTTATCTACAAACCATTCCTGTTCTCATCTACTCTGTTAAATATTCTCCAAGATATCAAGTATATGCTTATGTGCACACAGACATCCAAAAGGATTATTTCAGAAAGAAAAAATTAAAAAGAAACATGAAACCTCCTTCACAACATGCCAGTTATCCTCACAGACTGACAGTCTAGAAATGTTGACTGCCTAGAAATGTAGATTGTCTGTGCAAAGGCAATTCATGTAAAAATTAAAGTGCTATGCACAATCCAAAGGGATATGTAATAACATCACCCATAATCAACAGGCAGAAGCATAATGCATTAGTTTTAATGTTTTATGGAAGAAGTGACTGGGAAGATACTGAGGGATCACTATGTATGGTAATGTAAGAATAAGTATTTCAGTGCAATGCTCAGTGTATGAAATAAAAATGTATGGGCTCAGAGTAACAACATGCAGTGCACTTTTACATCCTTCTCATTTCAGGAAAATTTAGGTTTTAAACAATATTCTGGTTGAACCCCCAAGTAGATGAACCACAACAACACAGGCATATGTTATATAAAATATTTTGAAATAGACATAGACTGCAGTACAAACTTTAGATGCTAGTATCATAATTTATATTGCTGGGGCCTCTAAGGTCTCTTAATTGATTTTTTCAAAACTAAAAACTAAGCCACTTTGTGAAATCTTAATTTATATAGTCAGTGAATTTTCCTCCTGAGTTAAGTCCAATTTCCTCTAGAGTCACACATTTCCAACAGATGTATCTGGGAGCCATCTGTATGCTTTAGTAAATAGCATTGGGGGTTGCCTGATACCTCAGGAGGTGAAGCAACAGAGTGCTAAATTTCTAAAAATGGAGACAGATGATCTACCACAGAAGCAAAGGAAAATTTAACACTAAAAATCCAGTTGTCACACTGTGTTCTATTCTGCAAGCCTTGCCATCTCTTCTGCCAGTTAATGTAAGACCACTGAAAACCAGAACAGAGATGCCATGCATGTCATCTTTTCAACCACAGCTTATGGATGCCGCTGTCATCTTTCTGACTTTTAATCTCTCAGGAAAAATAAGGTAAATAAACACATGTTAAACAGTCAGTTCTTAACAGAAACAAATGTTTATGACATCTCAAAATAATTATGTAATTTGCCAACTTGAAACTTGGATGCCAATTTGACCCGAATTAAGCTGAATAAAGGCAATACCTTAAACCCACTATTCCAGAATTACACTGCTGCTAGCATCAGCACAGGTCCAAGGGACATCAATTTTCAGCCTTTTTTTTTTTTTTTTCTCCTGTAAGTAGCTCTCATGAGTACTTCATGTTACATCACAGGTCTTATCAGAGCTAAAACTCAACTCCTGGTCCCAAGAATCAGTGTAAAGCCCTTTTGCTAAATCTTGAAAGGTAGTGTTACCCAAAGAAAAGTTTTAGTCATCACCACGTGGTAATTTATATCCAGACAGCCTAAGATGTAATTGCTCTCAACACTCCAGTAAGAAACATGTATTGCATGGAATGGCTGATTGCTTAAGAAGCATTTACTAAAATTGCTTATGCACCATAGTGCATGAATGTCAATTTCTCAACTATGCATTTTGTCTCCTTCTGATAGATGGCTGATTCCTCCAAGTAAAGAAGTAAAGCCTTTTTTCTTTATTTTTCTTAATTCACTTATGAACCCTTTATCTTTGTTTTCATTCACATGCAGATTATATACACTGCTTGAAATATGAGCTATCTAATTTTGTTAAAGATTCAATAGCTCATGTAGCCATCCCAGTAATCTGTGAAATGGGTGATATACCTTGAAAACAAGAAGTATGGAGAATGGGAGTTTTGTTACCTGGATGAACAGGGAATTAGGAGTGCACTGAATCATCTTACGGTGTGACTTTGAGTAAACAGATCTACTTTGGAATGAAAAATGCTCTTTTACTGAGAGAATACTGAGATACCCATTTGAAATATATTGCTTTTAGAGGACAGAAAGTTTACAAGGAGAGATTTTGTGAACAGATCAAAAATAAATTCTTAAGTTTCTAAATCAGTCCTTTAAGTACCATTAAGTTACTAGAGATTCTTTGGGGACTTTCTTCAAAGGACTTTTTTTTTTTTTTTTCCAAGTCATTCCAGTGTAAAAATGGCATAATGAATGGATTAGGTGAGTTTTCTTTTTCAGGTAAATAAATCTTCAGTTTCCCCTACATAGAAGAAAAAACCTGGTCCATATTAAGCTCACACATACACAAGAAGTGATTAGGTCCCATAGAGTTCCTTTAATCTATAGTATCATTTACCCTGCACTCTAACAACTAGGTTATTCTAAAGGTTTATTGTAGAGAGAGGCAGATCAGCAAGCATAGTATTAACTAGAGACATAGAATGAGAGATATAATACACATCCTTTTAAGTAACACGCTGAAAATCTGAATGATACTGTTCATTGAAAGAAAATATAGTGTATTGAATAAAGATCTTTTCATTCCATTCATTTTTAAATTAAAAACTAAGATTTCCAAGAACCCAGACATTTTCACAATGACACCAAAGGCAAATCCCCTGCACCAGTCAATGAAAACTAGACCAAATGTAGTGGTAGCCTGTATGCTGGGTCATAGGCTGATAACCTTCCAACAGTTATTTAGACAAAACACTGCTTTGATTAATGAGATTCAGGCATCAGACAACACTCTGTGAACAGGTCCAATATGCAATAATCTAACAAGTAATCCTAATCTCTACACAAGAACATCACAATCTTAAACTATCAATTTTTGTACCCATCCTATTTTTATAGACATTATACTTATAGATGATGAATCATATCTTAAGTGAAGATGTTAATAATATTTACACAAAAGACAAATGAAGGGCTATGGGAGATATGGAAATAAGTTTTGCAGCAGAAGGGCAAATTCTTTAGAAAAGATGTGCCTATGAATACTGGCAAGTGAAATAAAGTAAAAATAATGCATGCATCAAAATATTTTCAACATGTGTGGCATGATGCTAGCACAAATATAACTTAATCTTTCACTGAAGACAATTCTAATGATTTAAGTTCTGCCAGGTTCAGAATAATAAGTAATGAACAGATTGATTCTAACTACTTTATAAGCACTTGGGATACTTTATGTATCAAAGAAAGGTAATGAGATTTCACAGATCTCAAATAAGGTGAGTTGGAGTTGTGGTGGAATCAAACCATATAAATAGATAACTCCAATAATTAAATCCACTTTAAACAGCACATAGTATGATATAGGGTGGTCAGGAGTTTTTTTACCCTGTAGCTACATTAATTTCAAGATTTGAGCAAATGATTTATTAATTGCCTTTACTTTAGTGTCTGTGTTTCTCAAACACTTTTTATTATCTAACTATATTGATGTAATTAACACGTAATTAAAATCTGGATGATGTCACAAAGTGGTCTCCTTAGTATTAGCCGTATTCTTTGTCAAGGATGATAATACATAACTCTCCAACTTTCATATGTATTTCTTCTGTGGTGGATGCACTCCATTCCCTTTTCAAGGTTTTATCTGGGCCTTTCTACATCTTCATCAACAATTACAAATTAGGAAAGGCCATCCATCAACTCTTTGGGTATCCCCTTGCTTAAACTCTCTTTCCACAATTCCAGTCATTCCAGACCCAGGACTCTTTCCTGAGGGTCTAGAAAAGTTACTGTCTAGTTCAGCCTCCATAGGGCAACTTTCCCCTGCATTCCCCACTCGAACTATGGCTTCTCAATACCTCTAATGAGGGCGATCTGAACCCGGGTGGCAATGATAATCTGCTAGAGGACTCAACTCAGCCGATAATATCCTCTGCATTCTTCCTTCTGCCCTCTCATTCGGGTGGTCCTGTCCGTAATGCCAATTAAAATGTCCGTTTCCTTCCGCCCTCCCCCACCCCACCTCCCTCCCTGTCCGGCTTTGGGGTTGAATCGTTAGAAGCCCCTGGCAGAAGTTCTCCCTGCACAGAACGGCCGCAGAGGCTGCAGGGTCACGACAAGGACTCAGGAGGAGCAATGCAATGCAATGTATTGGTTTTCCCTGAGAACAGTCAATAAACGGTGTAGATAAAGGTGTTTTGGCAATAGAGGTTATTTGCTTATCAATTACTTTAAGGCACAACTAAGTATCAAGGAGAAGAAAGGAAAAGTGAGTAGAAAGAGGAGAAAAGGAAAATATGGGGGTTGGGGGGAGAGAGATGAAGATATAAAGATCTTGCCGCCCTTGGATCCAGTGACGTCTCACGGGATCAATCAAAATCTTGAGTTTGGTGAGGGCGCAGCGGTCAATATTTCAATATACCCTTGGGCTGTGTTGAATCCCCAGTTTCCATAGGCAGCGTAGAGAGGCCGTGCTCATCTGCATGGGTCCCTTCTGGTGCTGTGTCTGTAGTTAGTAGAAGAAACACACTGGGGGGGAGGGGAAGAAAGACCCGGTCCTGCCTACACCGAACTCATCTCTTCCTGTTACTTTATCTGCAGGGAGATATCCAGAGAAGGGCGGCAGAGCCATTTGAGGGCTATTGGGAGCCATCGACACGTCCTCCCTCCAGGCAGGCCTTGATTGTTCTCTGTTCAGATCTAATTACCACCATGGGAGGTTTGAGACATCGATAGTCGGGCTCTTACACATAAATGCTCTAACTTTTCTTGTACAACATCCTGCAAAACATTCTGGAATACTTTTATATTCTATGAGCGCAAATTCTGAAGTCATAGAGCTAAGAGGATAACTAAGGAAATGTTGCATTTTTCTCATGAGGCTAGCCAAATTCACCTCAATTTTATTTGGGTTTGTTTTGTTGTTTTGTTTTGGGTTGTTTTTTTTCTGTGATTTAACCTTGCAGGCAGCTAAACACAGCCATTTACTTATTCCCACGCAGTGGAATGAGAGAGGGAGACTAAAAAAAAAAAAAAGCTAAAACTTGTGTGTTCAGATAATTTATTAAAATGGAAAAGGAAGTGAAAATACTAATAATGACAAGAAAATATACAAAAGAAGTGATGTACAATGCAGTAGCTCACCACATGCTGACGGATGTCCAGCCAGTCCCCAAGCAGCAGGCTGCTACCTCCCTGCCAACTCCTCCCAGATGTTGTCCAGCATGACATAATATGGTATGGAATATCCTGTTGGCCAGTTTTGGTCAGCTGTCCTGGCTGTTTCCTCTTCCAGCTTCTTGAGCACCCCCAGCCTCCTTTCTGGTATGGCAGTATGAGAAGCTGTAAAGTCTTTGACTTAATGTAAGCACTGCTCAACAACAACTAAAGCATCCCTGTCATTGACATGAGTCTCATCCTAATCTGAAATATGGCATTAGACCAGCTACCTAGAATAAACTTAATGGTAATAATAATAATAATTAGAGATAATAATCTGGTAGGCTTCTATGATGATGTGACTGAATGGATAGATGCCTGGAGAGCAGTAGATGTCATCTATGTTGACTTCAGCAAGGCTTTTGACACTGTCTCCTATAACATTGTGGGTAAGTCCAGGAAGTGTGGGTTAGAAGAGTGGACAATGAGATTGCTAGAGAACTGTCTGAGCAATAGAGCTGAGAGGGTTGTGACCAGTGGTGCAGAGTCCAGCTGGTGACCTGTAACTAGAGGTGTTCTCCATGGGTCAGTTCTGGGTCCAGTCTTATTCATCAGCAATGATTTGCATGAAAGGACAGAGTGTACCCTCAGTAAGTTTGCTGATGATACTAAAGTGGGAAGAGTGACTGAAACATTGGAAGGCTGTGCTGCCATCCAGTGAAATCTGGACAGACTGGAGAGCTGGGCAAAGGCAAACCTAATGAAGTTCAACAAGGATAGGTGTAGAGTCCTACACCTGGGGAGGTACAGCATCATGTACTGGAAAGGGTAGACTCGTTGGAAAGCAGCTCCATGGAGAGGAACCTTGGTGTTCTGGTGAACAATGTTATCCATGGAACAGCAATGTGCCCTTATGGCCAAAAAGGTCAATGGTATCCTGGCGTGCATAAAGAAAGGTGTGTCCAGTAGGTCACAGGAGGTTCTCCCCCCACCACTGTATTAGACATTATTATCATATGTATTGTATATATTATTATATACATCTGGAGTATTGTGTTCTGTTCTGGTCTCCCCAGTTCAAGTGTTACAGGGAAATAATAAGAGTCCAATGGAGAGCTACAAAGATGAAGGGACTGGAACATCTCATGAAGAAAGGCTGAGACACCTGGGGCTGATTAGCCTGGAAAATAGAAGACTGAGAGGGGATCTTATTAATATTTACATATATCTGAAGGGTGGGTTTCAAGTAGAAAGGGCCAGTCTCTTTTCAGCTGTGCCCTGTGATAGGACAGGAGGTAGTGGTAGCAAGGTGAAAGGCAGGCAGTTCCTCCTTAACATGAGGAAAAGCTTCTTCATTGTGAGAGTGACAGAGCTTGGAACAGGCTGACCGGAGAGGTTGTAAAATCTCCTCTAGAGACTTTCAAGACCTGCCTGGATCTGTTCCTGTGTGGCCTGCCCTGGGTGATCCTGCTCTGACAGGTGGGCTGGACTTAATCTCCAGAGGTCCCTACCATTCTATGATTTTAACTCTGTCCCAGCTGAAACCAGGACAATATACACCCCTTATTCTATACCATCTGTCACGCCTAGGTCCCACAGTTTCCAATATATCCCAATTAATCACCACCACCTTTCCTGTCTTTTGGTATATACATTATCATATATACGTATTGGGTCATACCATTCCCCTAGCCTATGAACCACCATCTGTATAAAATGCCTCACAGATTGCTTGTATTTCAGTCATCATGTTCCTTACCAGAGAGGATTTAACTGCTTGTCTTGTTTGATTGCAGTGCATGTTTCACATTCATGGATAACCTGTGCAGTGTCCATGGTCAAGTCCACTTCTCAGTTCTCACTCTTAGCAGCCTGATCCACCAGTTGGTTTTGTGCTTTTCAGTGGCCCAACCTGTGAGCACATGAGCATCTATGTGACATACTTTCACAACCAAGTTCTCTGGCAAGGCAGAAATACCTTGCTACAATGTGTCAGCCCAGATACTGACACTTCAGAAGCAGCTCAAAGTCCTTCATATACTACTAGTATCTTTTTCAGTTGAAGCACAGGGAGCCTCTTGTCCTTGACTCCAAAACCTTATGGGTTGACCTCAAGTTTCCCCTTAAATCAATGTCTATAAATATGTTAAGGGTGAGTGTAGGGAGGACGGAGCCATACTCTTCTCATATCATCCAATGACAGGACGAGAGGCGATGGGTGCAAGTGTGAGCACAAGAGGTTTAGGGAAAACACAAGGAAAAAATTCCACAGTGAGGGTGACAGAGCTCTGGAATGGGCTCCCCAGGGAGCTTGTGGAGTCTCCTTCTCTGGAGACACTCAAGACCCACCTGGATCTGTTCCTGGGTGACTTGGTCTAGGTGATCCTGCTCTGGTAGGGGGGTTGGACTAGATGATCTTCTAGGTCCCTTCCAACCCCTAACATTCTGTAATTCTGTGTAATAATCCATTCAACAGTAAGTTTAAATAGTAAAAGCAATAGCCACCCTAATGACTATATTTTTTCCTCATTAGAATAGAAAAAAGGTGGCTGCTGAATTCCCAAACTAGAAGCTTCATGTGTATTTTGGCAGATGAAGCATGACAGTAAATGCCAAGAGGCAACACATTTGATGCTAATCAATAAACATTTACTTTCAAATTTCACCATTAAGGACCACTTAAAATCACAAGCAGTTTGAAATTAACATTACCACAGATCTAGAAGATAAAGAGGTTTAATCTACTATTATAGCATGCTAAACTATGTTAAAAAGGACTCTTATTCAATGACACCACAAACAATTCTGCAATAAACATTACCAATACAGAATAATAAAGGTTTAAATAATTTTCAGTTTCTGAGAGCTCAAACAGTGGAGGAATTGGAGATCAGAATATTGTACTGGTCAGAAAAAATATCTGACATAATTAGAAAATAATCTTCAATCCAAGAGACTGATCTAAAACCAATGCATGTAACTGGTAGCTTTCCTCTATGATTTTGGTGGTCTTTGGAGCAGATCAGAGTAAGGACAAATCCTTCTTCATGTAGCAGAAACTATAGAGACCACTACCACACAAAGCTAAGCAGTCATAGGAGACAATATGTGTATGCAAATGATGAATACACAGTACTTAAAAAAAAATGTTTCACCTTAAATGAAAACTTTGCAACAAGGTCACTAGAATAGCCCTAAGCAGGCTTTGCTCTAGGAAAACAAGATAACAGCAAATCCTGCAAAAATAAGAAGGACCTAAATCACAAGCACTATCATGCATTTTTGTGAATGTATCTGGGTGAGAGAGGTGGCGCTGCACAGTATGTATTTGTAGATGAAGTTATTAGAAGCATATGAAATATTTAGAAGCAATGAATTTAAATGCTATTTCTATATTGAGGCAAAGTAAGTGTAGATTTTTTGAGACAATTTAATGAATTTTATCTACTTCTTTGTCATACTCATTTTTCATAATACTTTTTCCTGATCTTCTCATAGTCTTAGATGTTATGCTGAATGAGTGCTGTCTTGACCAAAGGAATTGGCTATAAAATTTAGTTATGATTCATAGGTATCAATTATCTCTGGGCTCAAACCCAGCAGCTAGCTCTGTTTTATCATCCTGCATAAAACCCCTACAGTGCCAGGAAATAATATATTTATTGCATAAAATATATTCCATTAAGAAGCATATTCATACCAAATTTACATGATGTGTCTAAATTGGAAAAGATAGCTGTTTAGTCTCCAAGATTCATTCACTCATTATTGCCAAAGTAAACAAACTGAGGTGCCATGGACAGACTGACCTTACTACCAACAGGGAGAGCCAAGAAACAAATCTAGTTGTTTTGTTTAGGGTAGAGCACTAGTAGGTAGGTGTCACTAGTCCAGATCTGATGCTACATTTATATACTGAAGCACAGAAGTGTAAATGAGACGTGCACATCAGAAACTAAAAGTGAAATCCACTTCACTCAGGCAAAACAGAGTCTTTAAGAACTCAATTCTTGTTCTGAACAAGTGCTTTGATAACAAGTGATCTTATAATTGTGTTTGCCTTCTGCATATCAAGCCACCTTCTTCCTGCTGTATGTTAAAGTCATTGGAAAAGAGATTTTGCATTTCTGCAAAATCAATTTCTTATTACTAAGTAGTGCCTTTTTCAGGCTTTCTGGTGAATGTAGTTAACACCTTTTTACTCTAGGGAAAAATGCTAAATTACTTTTCAGTTAGGAGCTATTCCTTATCTCCCTTTATCAATGTCAGGTGAGAGCTCAGAAATCCTGTATGAAAAATCTTCTGCTCATTTTTCTTGCTAAATGTGTCTCAAGTCATGTTAGAAACACCTGGATGAAGACTTCTCCAATTTGAATGAGAATGCTTGTATTACTTTATTTACAGTGCTAGTGCTCCCTTGCCTGCTAAAGGCTCATCCTGAAAAGCTCAGGACATCCATATGGTCTCCACCATACTGGATGTCCACAGAAACCAACAGAGATGAATCTGGGAGCAGCACATTACAGAAATGAACCTTAAACAAGACCCAACATTGTTATTGCATTTGAAAGCATGAGTAAGATTAATCAGTGAAGAAGGTTCGTAAGATAATGCAAAGAGGGTCATGGGGTTAAATTTCCATAGTCCATGTGAGTTGATAAATCACTCTTTCAGCACAGGAAATCATATGTGCTGAAGAAGATTCCTGAACTGTTTTCCAGAAGAAACTGGTTTCATTTCATTACCTATACAACGAAAGTATACTTCATGCAACACAACACATTCTTATACTAGATATATCTATTTTCATAGAATCATAGATTCATAGATATTAGGGGTTGGAAGGGACCTAGAAGATTATCTAGTCCAACCCGCCTGACACAGCAGGATCACCTAGACCAAGTCACCCAGGAACACATCCAGGCGGGTCTTAAGTGTCTCCAGAGATGGAGACTC
>JAOEGS010012498.1:32227-58265 GCA_025447755.1 Corythornis vintsioides | reverse complement strand
TCCTGCTCTGGCAGGGGGGTTGGACTAGATGATCTTCTAGGTCCCTTCCAACCCCTAACATCTGTGAATCTGTGAAAGTATGAACCCATACAAATGCTTGTCCCAAACAGCAACAATTGTGAAGCAACTTCCTTTTGTATTTTGATAATCCCTTTAAAAATGACACAGTGGGCTGTTTAGAAAACCCACTTTTCCCTCCAATTCTTAAACAAGCAAAATCCAGTTGAAAAGCCTTCCAGCATTTAATGCAACTGCACCATTTTTCTGTATGAAAATCAATTTTATACAGAATCATATAAATTCTAAATCCTATAAAAACAATGCTTTTAAAAACAAGAGCTCTTACTCCAGTGTAATACCTCACATTGGGGCTTTTTGCCAAGCAGCACTGTGGAAGAATTAAAACTTGTGATCCAAAATGTGGAAGGCCAGCAACATATTCAATTCAGTCAGCTTCTCTCCTGCTCCAGAAATTTCTTTTCCATGGAGCACTGATTTCACACAGAAGACAGAACACGCTCACACCAACAAAATCCTTGGCACAGAGGATTTGGCCACATCTCCCACTCTGCTCCCAACGTGCTGGCTAACCAGGTACAAGACAAATGACTGCAGTTTCCTCACCCTGAGCTATGAAATGATCCTGTAAGGAGGTGGTAAAGCTCAAACACCTCTGCAAAAGCTGCATCTGTAAAGCTTTGCTTTGCACAACCTCTTCTTGAGGAAGGCAGTGTTAATCACACAGCTACTTGGACCACCCATGTCATATAGAGCATTCATGATGTAATCCCAAGTACAGATGCTCTAATGCAAAGGCAGGCCTTGAATTCAGTGTATTTTTGAGATCAATGCTCTATGAACTGCACTGAAAGCCGTTTAAGCAGATGTGGAAGGTAAAAAAAAAACCAATTTAAAACTCACTTGGAAATATGTGATGTGACTTCCTAACAGTACAGTGCATTTAATCTGGGTTTTGAAAATGGGATGTTAAAATGCGAACAAAGCAGAAAATGTTATGTGACATTGCAAAAAAAATAAAATAGATGTAAACCATTGTGTTCTGAGGAGAAAAAAATGTGCCAGAGGAGTTAAAATAAAAAGATAACTTAAGCTATTGCAAAAGAAAACAAATTCTTAACAGTTAGAAAGTAGTAGGTTGTCTAACATCCACTACTCAGAATCTATGAGCTAGTTTCTCCTGAAGCACTCTGGTGGGTTTTTTTGTTAGTTGGGGTTTGGGTTTATCTTCTTTTAAAATTTTTTTCCAGATTTATATTCAGGATATTTCCTGGTTAATAACAAGCAATTAAATCTTCATTCTCTTTACCCACAAAGCTTGCCTTCTCCCTTTCTCTTGTGTAGGCTTAAATAAATGGCAGAGAATTGGCTGCTACTCTACAGTCTCAAACAGGCACCTAGAGCATCATGAGAATTGGAAAAAAGAACAATTTCCAACTTTTTTTTTTTCTTAATTGGACACTTGAAAGTTCATCAATAAGGCGAGACTCACCTGTGCCAATTTGAATGGATTATCTCTGACAAATGGCAGACTCTGTGAAGGAGACTGGTCTGAAATGCCAATAATATTGAGTCCTTTTCTCTTCTCTCTCAGGCAAGCTTGCTGGTGTCTTTTTATTCTTTCCATCTGTTCCTCCACAGTCATTCGAGGCCGTGTGCTTTCTGCAAGGCACAGCTGCTCCACTGCACTCCTTGGTCTTTCCTGAAATGGAAAATAAATATAGTTTTGGTTTTAAAAAGGCAAGATTTTAACTTGTCCAGCTTATCAGAAAAGATCACCTAATGATTTCCTAGAGGGCAGAAAAAAGTGAAGAAAGCACCAGAACCAATTATTAACGAATGAACACCGAAATTCAAAGTAAAAAGAATAATTTGCTTTTTTAACAGGGACATGATCATTGCCAATGATTAAGAGAATGGGCAGATACTGCCTCAGACAGCTTATCAAGTAAAAACAATTTGCCAGACATTTTGAGACAGAAACATAATCAAAATTTAATGATCCAGGACATTTGTACCAGTTGATCTAATAGTGATTTCTGCCTTTTTATTTCAAGAACAACTACAGCTGAGCATCATTTAAGGGCAAGTGCAGACTGAAACAAAACAAAACAGCCTTAAGTTTCACCAGGGGAGGTTTAGATAGGATATGAGGAAATATTTCTCCACCAAAAGTGTTATCAAGCCCTGGAAGAAGCTTCCCAGGAAGTGGTTAAATCACCATCCCTGGAGGTATTGAGAAGATGTGCAGATGTGCTGCTTAGGGATGTGCTTTAATGGTGAACTTGGCAGTATATATTTGCTTGCAACTGATCTTAAAAGTCTTTTCCAACCGATATGATTCTATGGATTTGTCACCACTTAATCTAATTCTGAGCATTAGATTATTGCCAGAAGAACAACCATCACTTTACCTGCTCTGTTCTTGAAACCCACTGATTTTCAGATTGTTCCTCACTTTGTATTACAGAAACAAAAAAAGACTTCTGGCTCATCAGCTAAATCCAGAATATTCACAGTAACTGTTTTCCCTTCGGACCAGTGGTATTCTTTCAACAGTCAAGATCCTGCCATCTTCTCTCTCCTCTGCCTCCTACAACTTCCCTTCTATTCACACCACGACTATTGCTAAATTTTTCCTTGCTTTTGCCTCAACTACCTCCAGGGGTGAATGTGAAATTCCAAGCTTATTACTTGGAACATACCTCCTGTTGTATCCTTATTTTCTGGTTGCTTTAGCTCTTTCCCCAGTCATTTCAGTAATAAATAAACCCATTTGTCTTTGTTATACAAGGGCTGTTA
The DNA here is from genome assembly GCA_025447755.1 of Corythornis vintsioides. Taxonomy (NCBI): domain Eukaryota; kingdom Metazoa; phylum Chordata; class Aves; order Coraciiformes; family Alcedinidae; genus Corythornis; species Corythornis vintsioides. Next base: position 55,445 of record JAOEGS010012498.1, on the reverse strand, counting down.
AATAGCCTCAAACCAAATCTCACTACTTCAGAAGTTTTAGCCTAAGATGCTTCCCGTCCTTTCAATTGCAGTGTGAACTTCAGTCACTTACTAGACTCCTCTAGTTCTTGCCCACCTTGTGGAGTGAAATCTCCATGTGGTTTAACACACATGACCTTTATACCCTTGTTATTCCTTCTACAGTTGTCTCCATTAAGCTAGCATATTATATTTTAATAACAGTGATTTTTATGTAAATTAAAAAAAAACTAGCAATTTTAAGTAAATAAATTAAACTTAGAAATGAACACATTCTATCCATCAATGCTCCAAGGCTGTTTTATACCGTTCTCAGATCTAGCTTCTTATTCTTCCTCAAAGTCACATAAGATGCTATGGTTGAAGACTCTGGTGTTGGTGATTTGGTTCTGGGTGGCACAACTCCCACAGGAAAATGTGAGCCTGCAGAACAGTAAAGAAATGTACTAAGCATCATGCAAAGCACTGCCAAAACTGTTTATTGTTTTCTAGAACAGATGTGGAACAAGAGAGAGGAGGGGGAATAGAAGGGGCAGTAAGTCTGTGTGTCCAAGCCCTGTGCCTTGGCATTGCAGTTTGTTATTAATCTTTATTCCTAAAGGTTTTTCCATTTTTTTTTATGCAAGTGTTGGGTCTTTTTTGTTTGTTTGTTTGGAATGTGGTTCCTGCATCAGCACTGGTATCAACCCAGCCTGTGTTCTCTGCTGTGGCTGTGCTTGTGCCCAGCCTTGCAGCTCTCAGTGCTTGGCACTGGGAACTGAAGCAGACAGGCTCTGTCTGGGCAGGAGCTGAGGGTATCCTGTGTCCTCATAACCAGATCCACCACGAGTTTTTCTACTCAGAAAAACCCTGCCAAAATGTAATTAAGTTGGTAGAAAAATACAGCAAGTGAAAACGGACCAGAAGATACAGAAACAACTCCTGCTTTGTTTTTGCTCCTTGACAGATGCAGGAAATCAAACTATTAAAAAATAGTTTCCTTGCTGATAAAAAAAAAAAATAGATATGATGTCATCTTTGATAGACAAATTATTTCTCCTTAGTTTTCCTGATGTTGCACAGATTTTAGAGACTATACTGATTCAGTGAGGCACAATAATTTCTCCCAATTGCCTGATAGGCTGCAAAATCATCTGGAGGTATCTGAATGTCAAATCCATCACTCAGAACAACTATAAAGCAGTATTTTGTACCTCCTTTAGTCATGAAAAGGACAAAAGACAGTAGAAGTCCATTTGCCTTTTGTGCCACCTTTATGCACCACTCAGACTGCAAATCCTCCTCTGCCAGAAGTTAGCTAGAAGGGTTACTTAGTGCCACTGAAACATTTCCCTTTGACTGCTGACCTTTGAAAAGAGAGGGATATGGCTCACAGGAGAAGCAACTAGGACAGTCATATGCACAATGAACTAGAAAAGCTTTTTTATTTTCATATTTCCTCTCAATTTAGGTGGTTGATGATTAGCAAATCTCAGGCTAAACCTTGTAGTTTTCACCACCAACTTTAAAGAAATTTTATCTATCTTAAATTGTATCTCAGCAAATACCTTAATGAATCTGTACTGACTGGTAAGTGCAAGCTTAATTTTATTACATAGCATAGGGTCATCCACACTCTTAATAAACAAACCTTAGTTTTAGAAACTTTAATTACTGTTCTGATGAAAAATCAGAATCTAAGGACAATCATAGTTCTTGGTCAAATTCTGGTGCTCTTGCACCAGCCTGCAAAGTCCATGCTTACTCAAACCACCAGAACAGAAGGCTGGGGTCTTGCTGGTACCAGAAACATCAATCCTTATGGTAAAGAAAATATGGGTAAGTTTAGTTACTTTATGGGTAAGTTTAGTTACTTTATGTGTAAGTTCATTTACTCTTTCTAAAAGCTCTTAATACGTTTTTTGGGAGGTGCTCAGGCTGCTTTTCATGAAGTCACCTTTAACAAACTATTCTGTGTGTTTTAACAAACAGAATTGAGAAGCAACTCCCTGGTAAAAGACTCTACCAAGCAATTAGTAGCTTTTATGGAAGCTAGATGAAGAGAAGAATCCAAAGCATTTAGCAATTGCAAAGACCTTTATTGTCTGTACACTCCAAGGTCATGATCATTATTCCTATTATATCAGGGGACAGAAGGCAATTCAACAATTACAAGATTAAAAAAAGAAAAAGACATTGTTTCCCTGCCTTATGAGAGCCTGAAAATTCTGCTGTGCTGCCTTTTTGGACGTTCCAGTGACATAACATAGGGAGCCTGATTCAAAAACTGCATAATTGTTCAAGGGCAAGAACATCAAATGGGTAATTGTTCAAGGGAATGGTGTGTGGGGAATGTGAGTGATGTGATTAGACATGGTGTCAATAAGGATTTCAGGGTTGTTGGTGAGTGTAATGTTTGATTTTTCTGCGGTGTAATTGACTGAAATCTTTCTTGTCAGATAATTAAATCATTATTTTATCGTGGAAGCTGTTTCACCACGTTAAGAAATGGACAAGCTACAGAAACACAAAGGATGATACAGCTTTCAAGCTTTGTGTTCCTCCTGACAAAGGGCTGAAGTGGAAATACCTTGCCTGGGGACAAACCTTTAGCAGCAGATTCTGATTCCGAGATCGGTTCTGTTTTTTCTTCACCATTGGATTCATCCACTTCTGCTACTGTAGTTAACTCTGGCTCGCTCTTATAGAGCCTATAGTCAGGACCCTGAGGAACAACAAGTTGTGAGGTAAGCAAACAGGCCTTTTTGTACAAGCAGTTATGTCTTAAGACTCAAAGCAGTTCTTCTGTGACAGCTCTGCTCTCACTTCAATACAACGTTTCCTTGTTCAAGTTCTATTGCAGCAGTATTTCATGGTACTTAATTTGAGTGACATTTACAGACTTTCAGAAATTACAGAAAAAATTGCTGTAAAAATGTGGAGGCTGTTTTGGTTTGGGTTGTTTTGGTTTTGAGTTTTAGTCAGGAAACATCTGTCCAAGGCCTCAGCAAATAAACCTGATTCCGAGCTTAGTTTTAGAAGGACTTATGAGTAGAAGAATTTCATTTTCTCAAATTCTCTCAGATACAAGGATTTAAGTCTTAAGACATTTTATGTATGTGATGACTATGACAGGAAAAGGTGAAAAGCAAATGATGGAGCTATAAACAGAAGTCAAACGAGATGACAAAAGATAAAAGCAGCCAGATGACAAAACAAAAGTCGTGGCTGTGCAAAGGAAGGGGGATGCTTCAAGAACAACGTGGCAGTTGAAGCCACTTACACAGTAAGATCCATTTCTCTGATATCCTTGAACTTGGTGAATCTTCTTTTCTTCTGGCAGATGTACTGGGCCCCTGCTATAACAGAGCAAGGAGCTGCTATCACTGGGCAGAGGGGGGATTATGGGAGGATGCTCTGTAAAGTCATAGGACCGAGGGAGTGGAGGACGAGGTGGGACTACTTCCTCTTCCTAAAGATTGTAGAATAGTCACCTTATTTAGATGTGCACACCTGTTACAATTATTTATAACTTAAAAAGAAAAAAATATATTACCATAGCTACAGCAGCTATAGATTTTTGGAATTAAAGGGACAATGTCACGTTGGAAAAAGAAAACCAAAAATCCCCAACAAAGCAGAAAAAAAAGAACAAGAGTAAGATGGCTTTATTTTCTTTTATCTTCTTTTGGGATTTCTGTTTGCTTTTTATTGTATTACTACTAACTAGGCTGAAATACTTCAGAAGTTTCATCATTCAGCTTATCAAGATTTTGCATTTTAACACCTGCACTTTCTGTTGGACACGTATGAACTCTGAATCATCCATAAAAAATAAAATTCAAGATATTTAAAAAGATTTTTACAGAAATGACACTTTTAGGAAGTTCTGTAAGTCATATGTATCATGGACACACTTCAGACACCCATGACAATGTCCCTTTAAAACTGTAACTTCTAGCCAGATTTTCAGAGGAATTGAACATTTGGGAGCTCCCACAGTTTCAGCTGCTCTTGTGGGTGCTCTGGCCATCTGAGAACCAGGCTCAACATGTGAACAGACATAAAACCCAGCATATTTCTTCCCATGAGAAGTGTGGTGGGTAGAAAACAAATCCATAAATCAGGGTTTGTGTTTCTAGGGAGAGGAAAAGGTGAGAAATGGAAGAGAGAATCATACCAAAGAGAATATCAAGACACAGAACAAATGAAAAGTGTTAGAATTACTAGTGGAGATACCAGTTTTGAAAATTAATTCACAATGCAGTATTTTCACAATGCAGAAACATACTGAATGCATACTTCAGACATCTTTCAAACGACTAGAATAATGCTCATTTTTATCATAGGCATGTGAGAAACTCAGTGATACTAAAATGGTAAATATGCTAAAACCATACCTCATTTTTATATTTAATAGCAGAAAATGTCCTTGATCCCATTATGCCTGTTTAGGGGGATGGGGAAAGGTGTAGAGAGAAAAAAAAAAAAGATAAAAATTATTTTCAATTAAGAGCTTTTAAAAGATGAACTTTAACCTGTTGCTATCAAACAAATACACAAAGCATCAACTTGAAACAGATGAGTAAGCAGCAGTACAATTTTTTCAAACATACAATACCAAGTATGGAGCTCATCCTTTAAAAATGTATATAATCCAATCTCTCACTTCCTAGGAGCTAGAAACGATGTTTACCTGCCTCTGAAGAGCTTCTTTGCTGTTTATGTTTACTCAAACCCTCCATAACATCTTGAATTCTCCACAGTTCCTTCTGAATCTGAGCACGCTGTATCCCTGCTGACTCAGTCTGCCAGTAAATCAACAGCACAGACAGGCAACAAATGAGAATATATGGCACAAGGAAAAAGTCAGAAAACCTTGTTTTTATTTTTTAAACCACTCAATTAGTCTGAAAGACATTCACACCTCTCTGCCTATTGCAGAGAATGTATGGACAGAAATCTTCAGACTTGAAGCAAAGCCTGGAATGGTTTTTATTGTAATTTCTTTTGATAGAGTGATTCAATTACATTGTAAAATACTCAGTTAAATGGCTGGATTCATGTGAAGATTTAATACAACTGTGATAGCAGCTGAGGTCTGAGAAAAATACTTCATCACTAAAACAGAAAGAGGAGGCTCCAAACCAGAAAAGCAAGTTTCAAGAAAACAGGAAAAGCTGAAGACCTTCTCAGAACTTACAAACTTAATTTCTTTTTAAACCCTGCAAGTTAATGAACCACTTGTCCCCCTTTGAAAAAGAATCACAGAGAATGGAAATGTCTGAAGCACAAAGATCTCTGCCACACCTGAATCTCTCCAAGCCGATCAAGCTGCTCCTGCATGTGGTTCCTTGTCACAGTTACATCATACTCCAGTTTATCGTATTCTCTCCAAGCTCTTTCCAGCTCCTACGTGTGTAACAGACGTAAAGAATTACAGATGCTCATTCAAATACTGGGTATTCATGCACATTTATCTTTTTCATGCATGTTTCTTTTCCTTTATTCAGCAGCATGAAGCTTCAGGAAGTAATGCAGAAAGAAATAGCAGCAATGCCTAAAACATGGTGTATTTTAGAGAATGCAATGTTTCAACAGCTTTTTGATTTTCTAATGACACTGGATGGAGTTCAAGCAAATAACATTTTGTCTTTACACAAACAGAAAAGATGGGCAAGGGCAAAATCTTCAGAGTATGTCTTTATTATGAGCTGGCACGTGGGTCTTCAGCTGTCCTACCAAGGTAGAAAACTCACGCAGGACACACTTCCAGTCATCCAACCTGCCTTGTAAGGTTGCCAGGGAATGCCCCACGACTGCTAATACACCATTAGTTTATGTATGTGAAAAACAAACACCAGAAGGTAGAAAGTGCCAATAGAAAAACTTCTTTGAGGCCAGCTCTACCATCTCACTTTTTAAGTCTACACCCAGCAGTTGCCTCTATTTAGCATCAATTCAGAAGTCAATGAGGGAAAGCCTGTCTTGAGGATTTCCTTTCCCCTGATCCCCAATTCCTTTTACAACATGGTCTAACCTTTAGGCTAAAACTACTATTCTAGGGCCTACTCTGTATCAGTGTTATCACAGCAAACAGCTAGAATTTGACACTAAAATACTTTTTTTTTTTTGGATATAAGTAGGCAAAACCAACTCTTTGCCTTTATCTTTTAAATCTGATGTCCCACTATTAAGGGAGAGCATGACACCAGAATCTTCTCTGGTTTTCATCCTGCAGCTGCTCTTGCCTAAGATCAAATATCTGATCAAGTTTGTCCTTCCTGACCCAAAAAACGTGTTAAAGACTCAATGAGTACAGTGACCAGATCGTTTTCCAGCTGCTTAGGACAAAAGTACTAACAAGTACAAGACAGCTGAGTTGGAATGTAATGAAAGGGAAGACAAGCCAATGAAGGGGCACGAAGGGAATTTTACTGGTTTTTACTGGGGGGGGGAACATGTTACTTACTGCAGTAGCTCTTGAGACTTCTCGACAAGTGCTCAGCAGTCCATTCTGCAAGTCATCTCTCTGCAACACTACATTCTGTATGGCTGCTGGGTTATCTGCATTCATTTCTATCTCCTGGCTTGCTGAGAGCAAAGCCTGCTCAAGCGTGTACTATTGTAATAAAGAGAATTATTTTTAATGTTCTGCATCATTGGGCTGAACTGCGTTTTAGTTCAGTTATCAATGTGCTGATAATAAGCATGAAAAATAACATCCACTTTAGGTAATAAATGCAATTGTCCTACTTTCTCCTTGTGTAGCTGTTGAAGCTTCTCCTCCAGTGCTTGTACCACTTTATCTTGTTCACATAAACGGCTAAGCTTAGCCTGGTGTGTAACAGAAAATGATCACAATTAGCACTGCAGCTTTAACATCTTTTGTAATCTAAAGATAACTTGATCAAATCATGACCTGAATCTCTCTATAATATTATTACTACAAAATAAGAATTCTAAAATTAGGAAGGCATTTCACAGTGAAGCCTGCTTTCTTTTTCACTTTTTAATGAACATCCCTTAAAACATCTTCTCTGTTGTACTGTGCAAGGATGACTAGAAATGCATATGCATGCATGTATGTGGGTAATTTCCACTACCAATTTCACAGCAAGTCCCTTTTCTTTAGCAACTAGCAACCCCATACTACCCCAATTGCCAAATTTCAGTTTTGGAGTTACCAGTCATATTTCCTGAGAAATGACATCTCTCATGCTCATAACTGAACTACAGAGACAGAGCTTTTTGCCTTCTGAAGTAATTAATTCCTTTCTAGAAGCAATTAACCTTTGATCAGATGTAATGCTTGAAATTTCAACCTAAAACGTGATACTTTTTTGTAAGTTAGAAGCTTTTGAGAGAGTCTTTTGTCCCTTAATTTCACAATGATTCACGTATATGAAGTGCATTTCAAATCCAAAAGTCAAGGGTTTTATTATTATTATTTATCAAAATAAAGAGACAAATACCAACATTTCCAAGGAAGAAGAAATACAAATGACTTACATCAATATCCAACTCTTCAGTTCTATATTTGTATAGTGTACCCCTACATTCTTCTTGTGTTAACTATAAGGAAGAATAATATTGCCATAAAACAACTTAATTGGACCATGAAAATGAAACTATAGTACAGATTTTTAATACACAAACTGTCTTTTGCTTGAAATTCTAACATATGACATTGGACAATATCTATTTTTAGCCAATATATATTAATGAAGTAACTGGAATGTCAAGCAGACTGTCAGCAGAGAGTGGCATTAACTGGCATTAACTGAACAGCTACATTTCTAATGCAAACTGACTTTTTAAGGATGCACAACTAACTCAATCATAGATGATGGAGAAAGATGCAGCTGGCAGAGTAAACCTGAACACAGTTATATAGCATTAGCTATGTTTTCTTATATGCATTCTAAATACAGCAGAATTGGAATTTAACCATTCTAGGCCCACTAAGGTCAGGTGTACACACAAGGAGAATATTCTGATGTGAATCAGAAATCAGAACAGGAGGACTTCAATATACAAAATATGTATAAAAGATCTTATTACAGACATGCCCAGAAGTGCCACCAAATACCTTTCTGCCTGCTTTTTCATTTGGCTTCCCTGCCCTCCAGCAGAGTATTACCAGAAGTTCATCATTAGAAGCCTTCTTTTTTTAATCTTTGGACCTAGGCCATCTTGTCTCCTATGCCAGGGAAGGTATCCTCAAACTATTTTCATACAGGTCCTCACGTTAACTTCTTAACTCTCTCTCCAAACTGACAGGCAGTAAGATTTTTAAGTATTTGACATGACAAAAGGCAGCTTCCCAGTTGAGGATGGACTGTGACATTCAACAACTTCTTAATGTCCTATACAGCAAATATTGGCGTAGCACTATCAACCTTCATATTCTATGTGACCAACAAGGTGTGCACTGAGATGCTTTCCTGTCATCTACCTGTCACAACTAGGTCCTCGTGACTTCACAGTGCAAGAAAGACCATAAGACAAGTCCATGTTAAAGGACACTTTACCAATCAAAGGACTAAGGCAGCATTAATCAGAAAAGCATTCCAAACAGACAGGAAATCTTCAACGCACTCAAGTGTTTCATTTCAAGACATTCTGTCCACATACCTCATGCAAATGCACCTGGTGACAGTTCCAAAGGATGGAGAGTGTATTAAAACCACACAGAAACTTTCTGTGAAATGGACATTTCATGAAGATGAGTGTTGGGATATGAAAAAAGCCACAGCACTTTTGCACCTCGTGAATGTCACAAAAATTAAGGTCTCTGTTTAAACTTCTACTGCTGGAGGGTTGTTTTTTCAATCGTTCATTTGATCACAATGAGAGAAAAATGAGGAATGGAAATATTTAAAAAAAAACAACTCATAAACATGGCCAAATGTCTTTTAACTTACAGAGAAAACCTAGTCACAAATGTCACAACAGAAAGATTTTACAATAGAGAGATTACCCTGTCTTAGATAAACACATCTTCTCAACACACTGCCCAGCTTGCCTGCAAAAATGTCCTTTTTTCAAGCCACCATTTTTTTACACCTTTTTATCTTTTTAAAAAGAGACACAGGGTTTGGTTGGGGTTTTTTTTGTCATTTCAACCTTAATTATAGCCAAGTTTAAGCAGCTTGCCAATTCAGAATCCTTAGCCTCACCTACCTCCTGAAAGGAATGTATTTTCACTCTTCAGAAAATGAAAACACATTTTCAGGGAACACTACACACGTGCTAATTCTTCTTATGAAAACCCTATCACTGTTTTTAAATTGCTGCCAACTTTCTGCTTCTGTCAACTTTCCTACAACGGGCCCTGCTGGGGAGCCAGTTTATTTCAACTTTGCTGCTGCAACGTTTTACACTGCAAAAACTCCACAAAGGGTATGAACCACTCCATCCATCTCTGACAAAACAGCAGCTTCTCTTTCCACAGCACAGCTAGAAATCAGTTTAAGGCCAAAAGTGCAGATTGCTATCACATCCTACTGGATTTACAGGAGGAATTGCAGCAGACAAAATGTAATTACACATTACAAGCAAGGTTAACAACCTAATCACCCTGGAAAAAAACTCATTCTAAGCCCTCCAACGAGCAAGTTATTGAATTTTCTTTTATGTCACGTTCAAGAAACGTTTCTCTTGCCAAACTGCTCCAACAAAAGCTTTAGCAGGGCAGGGATTTCAGAGGAAGAGTGCCACCTACTGAACCAGTGCCATGCCTTGCTGCTGACTCACTGGCCTACTTAAATAGCCCATTCCCTCCTAACCGGGTGAAATACCCTGCACAGCAGCACCCTGAAGAGCTACAGGTAGAACGCAGCACTTTGTCGAAGTGACTGGAGCCGAATTTCCATCTTGTGTTAGAATTAAATTGCCACCTACTTTCCAGTCCCACTGCCCAGTCTCATCCCCATCAAACGCCAGTGGGGGATGAATCAGAGCAGTGATCAATCTGCCAACAGTAGATGTCCTCAGAGGGAAATCTCCTCCCAAATTAATGCAGATGAAGCAAATTTCTCTCTTGAGACAGGAGGGGTGAAACCTCTTCGAGCAGTCAATATAGAAACATTTAGTGGATGGGATTGCCTCAAGCACTTAGACTCAGGAGGTCTATGGTAGGAAATGTCACACCTGGGCAGCACACTAAGCATCTCTGCAAGATTATTGCCCTTAAGAATTTAAACCAGGACAAGCCAGGACACTTTGTGGAGAGCACAAAAGGCTTTTGTCCTTTTTTTATCCTCCTCCCTTTTGCAAAGTACTTGTCACCATCAGGAAACAGGGCAAATGGGCATTTACTCAACAGTAAGCAAGATTCTCCTCTGATTTGGCATTAATGCAACAGGTAATTATTTCAAATAAAGCTTTTAGCTCAAATACAATCATCTCCTGTTCATAACATACCCTGAAAAATATTTCTACCTACCAATCTCAAAATCTCCAATGCATAACCACTTCTAGGTATGCAGCTAAGAATAATTTATAAGAATAATATTATTCTAAGAATATATTATTATAAGAATAATAGTAACAATAACATAGAAGGGTAGGCAGGTCTTGTTTATGGCATAAGGGCAAAAAATCAAGGACTATTTTTAGACATTTTTAATCTATTAAGAATTATCCAATCAAAGCCCCAGGTGTTAGCCTGTTGTACTCACGTTTTGTTTTTTTTTTTTTTAACTTTCTCCTCACCCTCCCTTAGGGAACTTAAATTCTCTAAGAGGAACTGAAGATATTTCTACTTTTTCAAATCAGGATATACTGCTTCAGAAGTTTGATACTCCTCACCTAGTATTAGAAAAAAAACCCAAAACACAAAAAAATCCCAAAGTACAAACGGGTCCAGGCTGTAAAAAGCCTCATATTTTTCTTGCCTATCCCTGGCTTACACTTGTAAACTTCCAGAGCAGTCTGACAGAAGTCAAAGTGATCTCATTAACTGAGAAGATGTAGCAAATCACTAACAAATGTCTAATAAATACATTTGAAATAGCATGTATTTTAGCTCTTTTACTAAAAAAACCAGAAATCATTCCAAGAAATAGGATGCAGTCACCTCCTTTTTTAATTAAACCTAAGCTTTTCTTGCTTTCCTTCGCTGAACTCTAAATGAGCCCAGTCATAAAACTGAATAAACTGAAGCAGAGAGCCTTTTCTCTACCTGCTAAAGGGTCACAGTCATCAGAAACTTTATCATCTTAACAACAAATCAGGTTTCAGCCACTAACACAGAGGCTTCTCCCCATTGTTTACACGACATTCAAAATGGAAAGGTGAGTGATCAAAACAATCTCTTTTATTCCAATAGAAAAACTCTCTCTTGTTAGATTCCCTGCTTCTTGGACAAGGATGTGAGAAACCAGAAGAGCCAACTGAAATCCAAAGCAGCTGGCACACTCACCCAGGCACAGCTAAACCTCACGTGTGTCTACACTCATCTTACAAGCTCAGCTACTTTATCCTGACACGTCCAAAGCACCTCTGTTCATTGCATGGTACCCAGACTTGCCTCACATACTTTAAATTATAATAGCAATTAGAAATTAGAATAGAAATTATTTGCTTTAGAAAAATCATCACAAAATGAGTGTTTTACATGGCAGAATATCTACTTTTCTTCCAACTAGGCTACTTTTACACGTGGTTTTGGCTCACAGGGGCATAAATGCCAGTGTGCATCACCTGGTCAGCCACCCCGTGGCAGCCAGAACTGCACCCCTCGTGTGCTGCACGGTATGATGATCATTTCAGCAAGAACATCTTTGCTGCAGCCATCCCCCAACATCCCCTGATGTGACAGGAGCTCTTCAAGTGAAGCCCCAGGATCCCTAGGACTCTGCAGTGCCAACAGGTAGGGATTGGCCATGCTCATAAGTTAACACAGGTCTCAACCCACAGACAATATTTCCATTCACGTTTCTGATTCTTCCATCTTCCCACTTCCAAGCATCACTAGATACTCTGCAAGTGTGCACAGTGAAGTCTGCTGTGACTTTATGAACAGACACTGCCTTTTGGATTTACAGCCCCCAGATCAAAGTGATTTTGATCCTTCCTTTCTTCAGTGGCTAAAGGCTTGGTAGGTGCAAACAAAAAAAACTTGTAAATCCACTTCCTAGAACGAAACAAAAAATCACCAGAAATGACCAGGTAACAGCGCTCACATGCTTTTGTGTGGGCAAAAGAAAGAAGCACCTTGGAACACTAATTGCAGGGAATCATGCTAAGACAGATGTTGGAAGCTTACTGGAAGTTTTTATGAGTTTACTGGACACCTGCATCAAACATCAACTGGTTCAACTGTCTAGACAAAGTTATTCAGAAGGGTACAGTGAATACTGAACGACAGAAAGGCAGCAGAAGCCATGCTCAGGAGATTGCAGCATTTGGGAAAGCATGGATGACTTGTGGTTTTCCAAAGCAAAGAAGAGAAACACCAATGTCATGGATAAATCTGAGGAACAACCAAAACTGTCACTAAGGAAAATTTTTGCAGATGAGAAAGCAGTTTCATTCACTCTCCAAGACCTTACTTGCTGGTACAGTTGTGGTCTTAGCGCCGAGTTCTCAATCATAGTGTGAACCATGGTGATTAAAGGTTCATTCTCTTTCATCTATTTCAAATCAGGAGGAGCATACAGCAAACATCAGTTTACAGCATGGCTAGATTTGAAAGACGACACTGTAAAATACAGTCTCTACTTTAATTGGTTTCTAACAATGCAGCAGATGACATTTTATCCCATGCTTTTTTTAAGCTAGTTCAGCATTCAGTAAGAGCAACATCTGAAAAGTTTTCAGAATATCAAACAAACGTTTCAAACTCTAAACCCACTGTAATATTTATTCACCAACAATCTCCATTTTAAAAAGAAAAAAAGGCTTAAACAAGAGCAGCTTTGCACAATCTTGAAATGAAAAGTATTATCAGATTATGCAACAGAACAGCAGAACCTTTATCAGCAAACCTTTTCAACTGCAGATTTAATAACTCAATGTACATTCCAAAGATATAAATAAGCATTCCCAGCCTCTGAATATGGAAGTGAGGTTGATACTTCTGTTCACTGAGCAAAAAATGCCTGTATAGACTGCCCTGAGTAACTCTGAATCATTGCTCCTTGGATTTACCTACCCTCCCACAAAGGTGTGAAGCTATTTCAGAACGTGCCAGACCTTTTCTAGAATGGTTAGAATTTATTGATGTGTGCTCAAAGGTGAAAATCAGATCTTTTGATTGCTATAGTAAAAAAAAGGAGTAGTTTAGGATCTCAGAAAGGTATGCAGTGCAGAAAACACTGCTTTTGTTTTTAAAAAGTAGATTTTCTTATCAGTGATGAAAAAAAGCTGAAAACAGATAGTTCTCCTCTCCAAAAGAAACTGAAAGTCACTTAATGCACAATCCCTCTCCTATTATTGTTGGAAACTTGAAGAAACTTGAGCAAGAAGTGTGTGTATGAATATTTCAGATCTTTCACTCTATGCATATATTTGCATGGCAAGTTTTTGTTTCACAGATTGAAATGCAACAGAAAACTGGAGTTTTTGATGCCTTTCAGAATTCCTTGCCCCTAATTATATAGGAAAAAACCTAACTAGTATATTTGAACAGGTTGGTTTGTTGTTTGTTTGGGTTTTTTTCCACCTACAGTATCCATAACAGATATAAACAGAAAACTAGAACTGACACAAGAAGTTGTTCTTCCTTTCCAATAAAATTTTGTCCAGAGTGGGTGCATCAGGTGATACCAAAAGATATCTCAACAGTAAGATCCACATCAAGGTCCAAAGCCAAGCAATCAAAGTACAGCCAACTGAAGTAACTGGAAAGGAAAAGCTGCTCTGAGGCTGAAACATCTGATTAGATATATACTGGTTTGGATGCATTTTTATGAGGAGGATTCAAACAGCTTCAGGCTCTTTTGTTAATTGTATATCAAATTTTCCACTTCTGACCAATAACAGTCAATGCCAAAATTAATTTCTGTGGATCTGTTCAAAGATTGTTTTCATTTGATTAGGGAAAAAAAAAAGCAAAGCTGATTTGCTCAAAAGATGTTCTGAAGCAATGCTCTGTCCTTCAGCCAGCAACAACTTTTGATTTATAGGTCTTCTTCCAGTATTTTCACTGCTATTGCTGCTTATCTAACACTGTTTGCAAAGGCCAGTTATTTCCAGATCAGTTCCAGTTCTCAGACCCTTCCAGAACAAAGATCAAAACCCAGATAGCTGGGAAAGTAATGCCAACCAAACAGCAGTCAAACAGAGCAAGCTTGTGTCCCTCTTAGGAAATGCTTCCAAAAAATACTGATATTTAACTAGTGAGGACTTTAGTTCTTTTATCTGTCACAGAGCTCTAACACACACGAGGCAATGGGTGCCAAAGAACTGGCAAAGTAAACCAGTTACATGGGACACACCAGCAAGTCCCAACATCTAAAAATGCAAAGGAAATCTACTTTTCTTGAAGCATTAGCATGGGGTTACTCCCAAGTGGAAGCTGAACATTATTCACATGGAATAAATACCTCAAGGAAAAATAGTTGCTTGTTCATAACAGAAATAAGCCCTGATTATGTCTCCCCTCAGCAAAAAAAGGGTATTATTTTTGTATAGTAAAGGACACTTTTAAATCCTATATATGACACTAATAGTGCTATAGAGCCTCCAAAACGCCACAAAAATTGGAATTAAGATTTTCATAAGCAAACTGAAGTGTGAACTGCCTGATGCCACAACAGTAAAACCAAATCAAATCAAGACCTTGTTGTTATAGGTGACAAAAAAAAAAGGAAGAAAAAGAACTTTTCCTTCCTGCATTCTTTTCAAAGCAATTTTGCCCTTGGTGCAGTCAACCCACAGTGTCCCTGTCCTTGGTCCTCCCCTGGGGAGGGGAAAAAAAAAAAAAGAGAAAAAGCAGCAGAATGAGCAGTGGTGGCTGGGTCAGCCCACTCTGCCTTTTCCAGATAACCTGAAAAACACAACAGTAGTATCTTGTATTTTGCTAACACAGGACATAGTGTTGAAGGCTGATCATATCTAACACAGGATGTATTTGTCAGCTCTGTCCAAACCACCCTGTGCTGTTCCAGCCTCCCTGAATTCACTGCTGTATCCCAGAGCCACCTTCAGCATCTCAACAAGAGGGTGGTGAAGAGGAGAAATCAGAAGCAAACCATCAGGACTGTATGGACATTGGCTGCTGGACCTCCCACTCTTTGTTTGACAACTTCTTGTTCAAGTTCTGTTTATTTTTATGCACCCTTTGAAAGCAACTAAAAAAGGAAGCACCACTAGATATGTAAGAACTACATGGCACCTAAACTATTTACACAAAGAAAACTAGGAAAAAACCCCAAAAAGCCTGAATGGAATTTAGTAGAGCTTCCAGTGTGACAACCCAAACTGGGATTTGCTGAGGTCAGGATGAGAACATGCATGGAGTTTTACATCTGTAGCCTGAGCTCCACAGAAAAGGGGTTTTCAGCCACAGAAAAGGGGTTTTCAGTCACAGAAAGGTCTTACTATTAAGGTAAAATTCAGAAGTCATTAGAAGTCTGGTTTGCTGGAATTCTCTGAGCCAGCAGAGCCACTCACAACCTCACTTGATCCTACAAAGGATGCCTGACAATCATTCTTTTGGGCCATAAGGCATCAGAGAGATCCAATGGTTGGATCTATGTGTATCACTCTCTTCCACTGGTTTAGTTCCCCTATACCTCTGAGCTCCAACAACAGAAATTCTGAAAGCATAATCCAAAAACATCAAAACTGTAACAAAGAATTTCTAAGCATCTCCAAATGAAACAGCAAGACAAAGAAGGAGTATGACTTTAAAAAAAAAGCTACGGGACATTCTTGACTATTGCTAAGATGCTAGATGGCTCTGTGACCAGTATCCAACAACTCACTGCAACAGCTACCCTCCCTCCTCCTGAAAATCCAGCTGCAGCACCTCAGCACAACCTTACTAATTAATATGTGTGGGATTGAATTCTTTGGGAGCAAAAAGGTGAGAGTAGAAGGCAATAGCACTGGAGATCCACCAAATGCTCTGGGCACAGCAGATTTTGACACTCTTGTCAGAGGTTAAATGAGTGGAAATCCCTCATTTCAGGACACTCACTGAATACTGAATATTCCAAGAGGGCAAGTGATGATGCAAGCTGGTTACAGACATGGATACTGAGGAGAAAAGGCCTCAATTAGACTCCAAGAAGCTTGGATTTTGGTTTTCTTCCCAACAAGAAGACTGAGAATGGACAAAGTAACCAAAAATACGAGATACTACACCTAGAAGAGTGGTACTCAAAGCAAAATAGTTCTAAGGGGATTTTTTTTTTCCACAGCAGTGAGGTGGTAGCATTATATTGAAAGAAGGGAAAAGAAACTGGGACAGGTTGCTCTTCCATTATTTCCTGACTGAGGAGATATATATATATATATATATTCACCTTGGCAATGATTTCTTTCTGCAAGAACTGCTGTGCTTTCTTGCACCTCTGGGAGGGTTAATTACTAGGTTTTTGAGACTTACCTAAATTCATCTTTATCACATCACATTACATTTCTAACTTTTATCTGATGCAAGCAAAAAGACAATTCTTTTTTACCACATTGCATGTTATACCCAGGAAATTCTCTGCATTTAACCCTTTCTGTTACACTGACAAGCTTGGCTAATCAAGAAACAGTATGGTACACAGTTTTACACTTCACATGGACAGCTGTCCTGTCTTGGCAACAAATCACATTATTGAACACACAATTATTCCCTTATTCCAAAACATTATCAACTGGAAATATTTGAGTTAGATGAAATATTTTGGCCTGATTTATCAAATGACTTTTCCCTACTGTTTTGGAACTCCTGCAGCCCCCTAAGACAAGGCAGAGATGTTTAGAAATGCACTGCCATCTAATTAAGTTTGTACAGTTCCCACCTTGATTCCAAGAGCTAATAAGAAAATCAAGTCCCTGTGTGAGAGAACACATGGGTGTGTGTACATCTTGGAGTACATAAATGTTTTTATCAACTCACTGAAATCCTCTCATGTGTAGTCAGCTTGAAGTGTAAAGCTAAATACATTTTCAGGAGAAAAAAGATAATGAGAAAAAGCTCTAGTTATTTTTGAATGTAATGGACACCTAGTTGCTTCTATTTCTTCCAAGTACTTTGATTTTTTTTGTGACAGCAAATATTTCCCATTTAAGACCTTCCCACACACAACTTGTGCAGAAGTCACATTTGATCATGCAAGAAAGCTAGAAAAAGTGTGTGATAGCACAATTCTTCACTTGGCAATCTATGATGTTAGTGAAGACAGACTTGTACCCTCAATCCATAAGTTACCAGAAGTTGTAAAGAAGTAAAATCTTAAATCTTCTAAAAATCTGCATGAAATAAGTGAGTGAAAAGAGAAAAAAATGAGCCATGCTGTGATTTAAAACATTTTTTCATGTTTGACCTCCCTTTTATTTCGTGTCCTCTAGAAATATCTAATTCTTCATATTTCAGAAAACTCAGTGCTCATTTTCTATAAATGGCATGTGTGTCATGTGAGCTTGGAAATGACTTTGGTTAAAGGTGGTAAAATTACAATTAGTTTTATTGTGAGAAGGAAATGAAGAGCAGAAAAATTAATTGTTGAGTGGTTACTGTATTCTGTTTAAATTTGAATTGACATAACTGTAATTAAGATATTCTGTGCTACTGGAAAAGGGGCACATATTCAATATTCAGCTACACAAAAAGTACTGAAAATCCTTCTCCCCAAATATTTCCAGCTTGACAGTTGCAGGCAAAAAGCATCAAGCAAAGTAAGCACACAGGAAAATTGCAAATCCCACCTGATGATCCAAATATATGGCATTCCTTTGAAGGTGATGTGAAAGAATCTCATTCTAGCAGGCAGCAGGCAAAAGGAAAAAGGAAAAGGACAGAAGGTGCAGAATGCATGAGAAGAGCTTTAAAAGATGTCAACTAGACACAGTGATATAGCTATTTTTTGTAGGAACAGAACGTGGCTTTTATCTGCTTTTTCTTTTTTTTTTTTGGTGAACTGTTAACAACTTTAGATCCCCAAGCAGAATTGCTGAAAGCATGCCACAAATCAGCTTACAAACCACTCCAGTGTGGCTTTCTAGAGATAAAAGCTCTAGTAAGCTGATGTAAATGTCTACTACACAACTACCAACCCTTTGATAAACCCCTTTTAAACTTGTCCTGACTTTTGTACACAGATTACAAGTCAGATTGTAGCTGAGAGGAGGCAGTATACATAGAATTTGTTCTCATAGTGTAACAATTAGCTGATTTTGATTCAAACAATAGCTTAAAAGCCTTTAAACTTAATATATTCTAAATTCTAAACCAGTCCTAGTAACTGTAGCTAAAATCAAAAAGCAGTGAGCAAAGGCTCAGAGGGTTAGTAGCAGAACACGACACACACCCCCCCCCAGAAAGCAGCTTCTCCATCCTACCCCACAATGCACACTGGGATTAATGAGTGACTAGAGGTTAGTGAGAATGGTACACGACACACATGGCTGGATTGCTGACCTTTGGGCTGCTGGCCTCAAGTTTTAGCTGCATGAGCTGTGCTAGTGTGTGTTCCCGGATACTACTCAGCTCAGCTTGCTGCCTTCTCAGCTTTATTAGCAGCAGAGTCAGCTCCTCTGGCTGAAGGAGTGCAGTGTGAGAAGCCAAAGAGTAGAAAAAAAAGGTTAATTCGGATGCTCAACAACAGGGAAGTCAAATAAGGGTTCTTAGTATCTTTCTTACAAACACATTCTACAGCAACAGAGGTGACATTTATCCCCAAACTGCCTGCTTGCAAATATACAAAGGGTTAACTTTTACCTGCTCCAAAATATTGATCCTGCCAATGCCATCGAGGGCAAAAAGAAGTGAGGGTTTGGCAGGAGAAACTTTGTGTAACCCCCCCAACTTTTTCTGCC
The DNA here is from genome assembly GCA_025447755.1 of Corythornis vintsioides. NCBI lineage: Eukaryota > Metazoa > Chordata > Aves > Coraciiformes > Alcedinidae > Corythornis > Corythornis vintsioides. The sequence goes on along the minus strand of JAOEGS010012498.1, from coordinate 36,461 downwards.
GTGCATATCAAATTGATGGCATTGACTTAAAGGGGAGATCATTTCAGCCCTAGGGAGATCATGACCTGGATATGAGCTTGGTGAAAGAATTAAAAGCCTTCAAAAACCTTTAGTTTCTAAAATAATTCTGAAAATGAATTCAAAATGAAGAATAAAAAGAATTAAAAATCCATCCTGACAAGTGAACGACATCAGAAAAACCTTTCACAAAATAAAACTGCATAAGCATCACAAAAAAAGAATTTTCCCAAAAAAAGAACTTTCCCTTTTACCTTCCACAGGTCTGAGGTTAACAATTTGTTGCTTTACTTTAATGATTTATATAATACAGCTTTAGGAAGGGATAAGAATAGTATTTAAAACTCAAGATTATATATATGGCAGAAAGAAAGTCACACCCAAATGGGCATTTGTCAGGTAATTCCACACAGATCTTTTGAGGTCAGTTTGGGAAGCTACCAGAACCATTCCTGGGAACCATTTATTAGCAATACTTTAAAGAAAACACTTAATATTGAAAGGAATTTTATTTTGTTCCTGTTTGTTTCTGTTTCTTACACTTCTCCAGAAGTCAGTTATTGAAGAGGTTAAATATCCATCCAGCATTTTGTTTTTCTCACGGGTGCTGCGAGTTAAGAACAAAACCCAAACCAAAAAGCCCTAAACCACCACTAGCTCCCTCCTACAGTCACAGAATTTCCCCAAAAGCCAAGTAGTGAAGGAAAAAGCTCTAGAGAACTGCATGTGAAATCACTGAAAAGCAAATAGCAGCTTGTTGGAATGAAGAGGGGAAATCCCTGCGAATAAGCATGGCACTCCCGTTGGGAGCTCCTACCAAGGCAGCCCACAAGGGGGAAGCAAGAGATTTCCACAGTGCTTTCAGTCTGAAAAAACTGCATTTCAAAGCACCAGAGAACTTCTTTTTAGCGACAGAATTGCAAGTAGCATCTTCAAGGAAAAGGAAAATTGCTTTTTCAAGATCAAAACTCTTCTCGGGATGTTCTGCACAAGTCTGCTTTTGGTGAATAGTTCAAGTCAATGTTTGCAAGCAAACTTTTTTTCCCCAGAGAAGCCCATTCCTCCTAGTCTCTAGACATCCATGATGTTGTGAACTCTCCTGCCACTGCTGCAAGTGCTGTACTTTTGGTCCAGCTCTTCGAACTCTTGCAACAAGCACAACATTTGGTTTAAAAACTACCTACAGGCTTCCTCCTCTGGGTCCTGCAGTCTTTGTGCTGTGGGCAGGACTTCTGGTTCCTACAGGTAGAAGCTTGGATCTCCTTGCTCCCTACCCTGCTGATAAACCCAGCTCCAAGAGCAGGGCCCAGGAGAGGTGATGGGGCCAGGAACCCAGAGAAACACCCACAGAAGACAGGGCACAGAGATAAGGAGCCAGCTGCCAAAGACCAATCTGTAAGTTGCTGAAGGTGCCAGGGATTTACGCTGGGAAGTGCAAGAAACAGGGGTCAAGGCAGTGGAAGGATTGATTGGGCAGCTGTTCCTCACATTATGAGTCAAATTCTGTATCCTTAATTCATAACTCTCTCAAAATAGTAATTTTAGATGGACAGAAAAAGATTATGGAAGGAGACAAAAACTGGCAAAGAAATGACAAACATTTATGAAAATCTCCTCACTTTTGGAATGAAAACTTCTAGGATTTTCTAAATAATTTGTGAAAGAACTAAGTGTTCTGTGACATATTCTACCCTCTCCCAGGAATTTGTTTCATGTCTTCAAGATGATAAAAATAGAAGTAATACCTGTATTTCTCAATGAAAATCTGGACTCTACAGCTACACAATATTCTCAGACTGTAATGGAACTACAGAAGAGTAATTTATGTGCTATAAAAATCCCTGATAAAGTTGACATTTAATGCAAGCTTTAAATAGCTTCAAATTTCCAAGTTGCCTCTTCATACTTAAAGGATTATTCTTAAAAAAAATCCCACCCCAATGTAGCACATAAAAATGGAACTCACTGTTTTGCCTTGGAGGCTCTGAGAAGTAACAGGCTGTAAACTCAGACCTGCTGGCATTGACCTTCTGTCGGGCACAAAGACGTGCTGCACAAAAACAAAACAGCATAGCATGAGCCACAGTCATCTCAAGAGGCAAGAAAACTATTACATGTTGAACAAAGTCAAGTTCTTGACAAATTTGCTGTGATTTGTGCCAGCTTTGGGCCAGTGAGGCTTCATGCTGGTCTAGTATCTAGGACACTCAAGTAGCCTACCTCTAAATTTTACAATTACCCCAGAGCAGTTTTCATCTTTCATTTAAATAACAGTCCTCTCCCACAGTTGTTGCCCTACTGATTAGCCATGTAAACAACAATTTGAGTTCTTCACCTATCCTTGAAAGCTGTTTGGAAAGCTAAGATCTCTATGTAGATGAGGTTTAAGTCTTAAATTTAACCCTGCTGATTTCAAGCAGTCCTCATTACCCAAGCCTTAAAAGCAGGTCTGTGTTTTTAAGTTAATGGCAAAAGCTAGTTGTGTAACTATAACTATCATATAGCAAGAAAAAACAAAGGGAAAGAGGAGTCTTGTATAAAAGATACTATATATGAAATCAGATATTGGCATAAAGTGTTTCACAAGGACAAAAAACTATCAGAAAGTCAAACATGTCTGAAAGGACAAGTAAGCACATGCTATGCAGCACTCACTCATTAGTGAGCATTTCTCAGATGTGTGAGAAGCACTGCTAACTCAATTTCTAGTGCAGCTGAGACACAGAGAATGTCAAAACGACTCCTTTGCTGATAGGGACCTAAAAACTTCCAAAAGCAAGACTTGCTAATCACCTCTAAGTTGTTTAAACTGCTTTAAGATGCAAAGATTTTTGTCCTGCATGAAGAAATATTAATACACCTGAGATAAAGATGTAGGAAATACATTTGTTCAGGAGCATTTGATACAAACTCCAGTTTTACAGCGAATTGAAAGAGTAATCTTGCTGTAATTATCTACTAAAAAAAAAACCAGAGTACCACAAGCATGATGGATACACCAGAGCCACATATGGGAGCCAGGTTTGCAATTCTTCTTGTCCCCTCACTGGTGAGGAGCAGCAGTTACATGAGTCAAGCACCAAGGTCATGTGCAAATAAGACTCTGCTCTTTACTGATCTCCCTAATGACTCAAAGGCATGAACAGAAACCATGACACCAGTTCTCTGCTGAAACCCAAGGCAGTCAGACTTGGGGCTGAAAACTGAAAACAGCAGGTAGAAAGAAAACTGGGTGTTTGGTCCTCTTAGGGGTTCCAGCTAAAAAATTAGAAAGGGGAAAGACTTTTGTACATACAACAAAATGTTCTTAATAATTTGCCTACTGAAATCTTCCCTTTAGAGAAGCATAATGTCATGGACAGTAATTAGGACATTATTTCACCTTGTATCTTAGAAAAATACCTGTTCACAAGCATTAGGTATTTAAAGGCTTTGGAAAGTCAACCTTTTTTCCCAGGAAAATGCTGATGTAATGTTATCTTCATGATACTGAAATCTACTACAATGACAGTAACCACATGCTTTCCAGGAAAATCCTTGTGAATAAGCTTAGAAATTACCAAAGTAAGTATTTCTTACCTTCGTGTGGTGTGTCCTGTGCCTGCGATCAACAGTGACATCTCCCCTTTGCACTGGCGAAGACACTTCTGACCTGTAGGTCCTCTGTGGGGAATACCCTTGGAAGCCGGCGATGGAGCCGTGGGAGGGCGAGGTGGGGATGGAATGCATGGTCTGCTCAGAGATGTTCATCATGGTTTTGGGGCTACTGATAGCACCGTGTCTAGGGAGAGTGCTCTGCTTACTGTAGAACTGCCTCTGCTGCCACTCGTAGAGCTGCCACATGGTGTCGTCGCGCATGGAGCGCCTCTTCTCCTCCGCCCTGTCGTGGCCCGAGGCCGCCAGGCCGCACAGGCTCTCGGGCCGGGCCTTGCTGTTCCTTGGCAGAGTTCTGTAGCCTTCGGGGTAGCGGGGCACGACCTGGGCTCGGTGGCTGGGCATGTTTCTTGGCAGAGTCTGGTAGGAGATGATGCTGAAACAGAGGCTGGCGTTAGCGGGCAGCATCGGGATTCTGGCAGCGTCAGGTTGGGCGGTGTGGGTTGGGTTTACTTGGCAAACTCTTTGGGTTTTTTGCAACTCTTCGGTTGGAAGGGACCTAGAAGATCATCTAGTCCAACCCCCCTGCCTGAGCAGGATCACCTAGACCAAGTCACCCAGG
>JAOEGS010012497.1:21096-44241 GCA_025447755.1 Corythornis vintsioides | reverse complement strand
CTAGGTGCCCCTGCTCTGGCAGGGGGTTGGACTAGATGATCTTCTAGCTCCCTTCCAACCCCTGACACTCTGTGATTCTGTGAAGATGGAGAGGTTCAGTGAAAATGTGTCCCTGATTTACAAGTCCAGAATCAGGCTGTGCTGGAGGATGAACAGGAGTCTGAAATGAAGAAAAAGCCATCCTGAAACAAGGCTCTCAGTGTTCTAGATCAGAGTTAATAAAGAACAGCTAGAAAATTTTCATTAGCAGTGATTGGCAACACAGCATATTGACAGAAGATGGAAGGAATCCAATGGATTCTATAATCTTGCAATAGTTTGCAAATCCTCAAAGAGTCTGTGAAGCAGAGATTATGAAAATAGGTTATGCTTTGAGTGCACTCAGCAAGCATAAGTCAAAGGGACTGTGAATGTGCTTATAAATCATTAGGGATTTCCATAGAAATCCTCGTAGGTTAGTAATTAAGTGTGCTTAACATCAATCTTGTTGTTTTTACAGTGTAAGCTTGCAATTTTTCTTTTAATAATTTTAATGTGACTTTTAAGAAGGTTGAATCCAATTAAAAAAGATGTATTTAATGGTCTGTCTTTACCTTTTTCTCTCATATTAAGCAGAGGAAATGGAATTTGAAATATTCATTTGAAACTCAAGAAATCAATAAAATGAAGCAAAATAAGGATAAAAGCAAAACTATTAGCACTCTTCAGGAGAAAAATCACTTTATCTCTTGGTAAAAGAGCAAATATGAAATATTTTGCTTGGCAATCTTTCTGAAAAAGAAAAAGATTCTGTAAAGAAGTGTAAAATTTCTATTAGTTTCTGAGTCACCTGTATAGTGACTCAGGGAAAAAGGCATTTTAGTGGGATTTGACAGAGGTGTAAAATGTAAGACACAGATGGTAATTATTCTGCTCTACTTGGCACTGATGAGGTTTCAGTTGGAATGCTGCTTTGTTTGGCCACTGAACTATAAGAAAGATGTAGGCAAAACTGGAATCCAGAATATGGTGACAAAAATATTTAGAAGCTTTGAAAATTTCCCCAGAAAGCAATAGTAGACACACACACACACACACACACACACACACACACACACACACACACACAAAAAAAAAAGGCTTAATTTGATCTTAAAAAATCTGTAAGATAACACATAGCAGCCCTCAGATATTTTAAAGAGTCCTACATGATGTCTACAGATGATCTAGACCAGTTCTATTGAGAGGGTTGAAATTCAGTGAGTGAAGTTTCAAAAGGTTTGACGTCCACTTCCAACAGCATCCCTCCAGCCCATATCACTATTTCACTAATTGGAATCATGACCAAAATTCCAAGATTTTGCAGTTTTCATTCTTTCATTCATTACACTAATGGAAGTGGCAGTGAAATGTTTAGTTCAGCTTTGTACATCACTATTGAGTGCAAACATTTTTCATCCAAAATGTATGAAAAGTTTTAAATGTGTCAAAAAATTTTTTTCTTTCAACCTGGAATTGAAGCTTGTGGATAAAATCTCGATTTTTTTTTTTTTTTAATAAAAAAATATTATATAATGCTATAATACTTACATGACATATATTAGTTGGAATGAATGTTCAGAAAAAAAAAAAACCAAAACCCTTGCATTTCTGAACACTTTGGATAAATATTTAATATATTTATGAAGTATTAACTTCACAACCTGAATATTAGGAGGGTTTTCCCTCCTAATATACAACCTAAGATAACTAATCCTAAAATCACAAACTTTGAAAGTCTAGCAATTCAGATATGAACTTAAATGGAATGTAATTTTACAACCTGTCTTGGGAACAAAATTTTAGTTACTATTAGATACGTATCAGAAAAAAAAAAGTTAGATTACTCAGACCTAATAATATCTTTCATGCTGAACCTAAATTAGGTAAAAACATTATTTAGTGTATTGATTTAAACATTTAATTCAATTATAGCTCAGGGTATAGGAGAGAACAGAAGAAAATAAGAAATGTGAAGGTAGATGTATGGGACAGGAAAAGATTTAGAAGGATATGGGAGTTGAAAATTGAATATATTATGTATATATATGTGATATTTACGTATATATATGATGATTTGTGAATAGAGAAAGTAGAAAGGGAGCCACTAGTTTAAATCTGATTGTGTGATAATACAGGAGCCAGCAGTTTTCCAATAAACATTTCTGCTACAGGAATGCATCATGGGTGAAATTGCAAGGATGCAGAACAAGAGATATCGACAGCACTTAGCAGCAGAGGAGCCTGAGACACTGGAACAGCAAATTGAGATGGATCTTCCATGGTAAGTAACAGCACTATAACTGGAGAATTCAAAATGTGTTATCCATAGGGTCTTATGGATGTTTTTCAGGGAAAATAAATCACAAAATTGCACAGGTCTGCCTTTTGTTTTAATCTGAAGTTCTTTTTTTCTTTTCTCCTTTTCTGTCTTTTGCTCTTTTCACCAGCTTTAACTGACAGAAATTAGCAGGAGAAATAGATTTCAGTAGCCTTAGTTCCACTATATCATATTTTTCTTTTACTGAAAACCTTTTGTAACAGAAAATTTGCAAGACTGTTAAAAATTAATGACTTTTAATCACTATCACACTGCCTGAACTCATTCAAACAGATGGTGAAACTGAACTATATATTATCACTTACCTGTATTCCATGGCAGTTAGTTTCTGATTTTTATTAATACATATAGGCCCATTACAATTAATCAGTTAAATATAATCTAAAATAATTAGAAAATCTACATGGTAAGTTGAACAAATTCCTGTTCAATGAAGAATGGTGGAAATACTTTCTCCTTAGCTCCCCAATGAAGACTTTTCAGATACATGTTCTGTTCAATGCACTCTTATAAGGTGTTAGAAATAGATTGTTACCATTTTAAAAACTAATTTTCTTTAAGCTTTAATGATATTTTATATTAACCTCTTGCTACCAGATGTAATGTCCCAAATTCTCAGGAGTCAGCATTGTTGTCTGCTATCCAAAGTTATTACCTCTTCCCATGAAACTTTTCTGTCAGAGACTTTGTGGAGGTTTTGTTCATCACTTGTTTTTGACCTGAGGATAGATGAAGCAGAACATCTCAGTTTTGTTTGTAACCAGCACCATAATGTGTTACTAGTGCACACTTGCACAGGTATAAAAAATCCATTTGAAATGCCCTTTTGACACACGTGTATGAATTACAATTGCAGCACCCCTCCTGATCTATATATCTTTTGATAAAAACATCACACATGCTCATCAATCTGTACTTAACAACGTGATAGAGTAAAAAGGACCAAGAACTATATTCCTGGACCCTTTTTTTTTAATAAATAGGGATAATAGGACTGTCTCTTATAAACATGTAAAGAAAAATAACTCTATCCCAGAAAAAAACCCACCATTCTTAACACAAAATAAGATGGTTTATTTTCATTTTATTCAGGTATTTTAAATTATCTCTTGTATTTAGGCAGTCCAGCAGAAAATGTGTCCTTCTTATATAATGCAAAGAGAAAAATATAATGATCATGTCTGATAGTATTTTGGATTAATCTGCATAAGTACAGGTTCACATTTGTCAGTCCTGTATTAATGAGACAAAGGACTGGTTGCAGTGAAGATGCTGCTAAAAGCAAGATGAGTGCTGAAATGGTCTTTTAGTTCTAATTGTGTTGTGCTGACATTTGGTGTAATTATCTGCAGTTGAGTATAATTTTATCTTTCATGCCACTCAAAGAACTTCTGGAGCAAATTGAGGTAGCTCTCTGTTTTCAGATGAATTTGATCACTTTATTTTAGCCCAGTCTCAGAATATAGTTAGAGAGGTCTGAAACCCAGTATTTATCATAATCTGCTTCATTTGTTCAGTCCCCATGCGGCAATACCAATTAGAATTTTATCAAAGTCATCCTTACAGCAATAATGATAATCCTTTAGCATCTATCTGGATTAGGGCTCTGTTTTATTCAACTAATGAATACTCTAGAGGGGTCTGGGCAATTTTACAGAACAAATTAACCTTAGAGCATAGCCATTTAAAGTGTTCATTATACTGGACACCTGCAAAGTGTGCTCAGCTTAAATGCAGTTTAGTAGACCCTTCTAGGCCTGTTTTAAAGTATCCTGAAGAGAGTATGAACAAGATGATATTTAAATTATGACAGTTAGAATGGACTTTTTTTCTAATATTTTCAATAAATATCAGCTGTGCTATATATGAAATACCAGTTTTAGAGTCCATCAAACATCATCATGTAATTGCTGCTTTGAAATTTAAAATGAAAAGTTTCAAAACTTTGAAATCTGGAACAAATTTGCCATTACAAAGCTTGCTGGCAACACTACGTTTTAAGAAGTCTTGCTGCATCCTCAGCTAGAACAAGACAGAAAATGCAAGCAAAACACAAAAGCAGGCAGATTTGCATATCTTCCTACTTTGTTCCAGAGAAAATATATAAGTATATATTTAGGTATGGAAACACATACGTGAAATTAAGCCAGTAAGTGTTCTTCACATTAAAATCCCAAATAAGCTGCTAGGGTAGAAGACAGTGACAAAAAACAGAGAGCTATCTAGTGGGTTGGTTTTTTTTCAGTTCAGCAGGCACTGGTGGGAAAACAGTGGAATTCTAGGACTCAGAATTTCTGAAAAACACTGTACAGTTAATCTAAAACTTCCACTGGCATTTTTGCCTAGGTCAGAGAAGTACCACTCTGATCTCACTGTTAATGAATTCTCAAACCTTTGTGTATAAAAAAAATACCAATTTTCCCATGTTCTCTTTGTTCCTTTTTTTTGATGTGCTACATATTTTATCTATGAATCAGTATCTATTCATCTGTCTACTGTTTACAGGGGTTTATTTCAGTATATTCTAGAAGATTGCCTTCTGAAATCATGAAACTATTCTTATGTCTGCTCCACACAACTCAGTGATTCACCAGTCACTATGCTGCAAAGCAAGAATGTACAGAAACCTAGTGCTAAGAAGATCTGGAGTTTCAGTCAAGATTATGCTTATCTGAAAGTCTTTTTTTTCTGACTAATGTGATATACATGTCTAATACAGACACAGCTGAGTTAGTTCAGGTACTGTGACATGCAAATTAAACCATCACAAAGACGAGACAGCTGTGAAGTGGCTGAGTGCTGTGCAGATATGTCACAGGGGGACTTAAAGTGGGGTTGCAGCAAGAAAAGAACCACATCATTCACTGACATAATCTGAAAGTTATTTACTGAGGAGGATGGGTTTAGTGGGTGGGTAGCAATGTCTATTATAAAATTCCTAGTATAAGATTTCTGTTCTCTGGCACTCACATTCCACTTGCTCATGTCTCCTCAGTCCAGTTTAGAAAGCCAGTGTAGACAAAGGGAAACAGCATCTTATTGCTTGCTATGTTTGAGGCCTGGCATGGTTTTTGTGATCTCTCTTTAGGTCAAGGTAAAAGAGACTAGCTTTGAACTGGTGGACACTGAGTATGGAGCCTGACTACCCAAGATGCTCTGGGGTGTCTGAAATGGAACTAGCAGGTATGACACAGACCTACAGGATAACCTCACCTTGCTAAGGTAACAGATGGATCCTGATGGATCTGGAACATCTCAATGTGCTTAGGCAGCTAACAGCCACACTCACATGGTCTGAAAAGACATTGCTTGACAACTAACTTCAGCTGAACCAAAAATGAGTTGTAGAAAATCCTTTCTAATACCTTCTGAATATTCAGACCAGAGGTCTTATGTAGTTATTTTTCTGCAAATAAGTAAAAAAGATTAAAGATAAAAATCACAGCAAAAGTGTCTTTGATGAGAGTGTGCTGGGACAGTATTTCTTTCCATTTTCTTCACTTACACCACGAATTTCCTTAGACTCTTTGCAGGTATAGTGCTAAGATCCTCTGTCACTACATTTCATCAGTAACTGATTAAATAATCTCATCTGCCTGAAGCAATAACTACTTCAGGAATAAAGCGATTATCCATTGTTGCTGATTTGCACTTCCTCTAAATCTAATGAATTTAAACATACTTTATGTGGTGTGAAATATCACCATAACATTAAGAAGCTGTCATTTATGTATGTTCATATAGTATCTACAATTCAAACTAACATGTTCTGTCATATAAAATCTTGTCAATTAATGCAGCATGGAAAAGCAATTTGAACAAAAATGAGGAGGAAAAAAAATATGTTGATTTTAAACTGACTTGAAGGTACAGAGGATTGGTAATGAATTAAAGCATATTTGCTACTGGTCTAAAAGTTATTTCCCATTGTGCATACATACTGGTGGTGAATCCAAAGTGCTGGTAAAATTATTAAAGTTATCTAGCAAAAATCAACAATTAGACTGTAAATGTAAGCCTACAATACCCAGAAGTCTACCTTTATAGAAACAGCACAAAATGTCACTTCAGACACCTAAATGGCCCTGTCATGAAGGTGAGTTTATTCTAGCATTAGATGTGAATGTTCATACCAGAGGCCAGTTTGAGAATCCAAGCTTTTGGGTGTGAGCATCTTACTTTATAGTAGAGGAAAAAAATGAATCTGCCTAGAGTACAGAATGCTTGATTATGCTCACTTAAGTTTATGTTATCATTTAGCATTCTTATTAAACCACTAACAGTAACAGATACATCCTAAAAACAAATTAACCTGCAATGTATTGTGCTCAAGAAGCTACAATTAGAAAACAAGCAACAAGTGAATTATGTGTCATCTGGCTTAGTACATCACTGGAAGATTTGACATGACTAACAGTAGAACAGGCTACCTAATAAATCAACTAAATGCAAATTTCATTTTGAAGATGATTCTTTGGGTGACTCATAAAGTCCAAGAGATTCTACATGTTTGTCTGCATGTCTATATCTCTATCAATCTTAATGGGACTCATTCACCTATGTCTCTATTTGGATTGAGAGATTATCAGTATTTGTTATCATGTTGGTTCAAGTACTACACAGCTGTACACAGGAGTATTCCACAGCAGGGTAAAAAAGAAAATGTTCACCACAAATTACGTAACACTACATTGCTTTTCTGCATCCACCTATGAAGCTGTTATTAAATAATCTCTCCAATATTATTCCAGAAGATTTATAGTTACATTTCAGTCAATGTTTTAAGCAGTGCCTGAAAACAGTAATTTATATTTTCTTATCACTGGCTTTGGGTTTTGGTTTTAGTTCATTTTTATATAGCAGCTGATGTGCTCTTGGAGTCAGAACTGTGTTTCTGACCAAAATACAAACTCTTCAAAGTGATATTTAATATGCAAGAGGAATTTTGTTAATCCTAGAGAAGCACAATAGAAGAGCATAGTTGTTAAAATCCTTAATGTTTAAGGAAAATAGTCTATCATCTAGCACAGTCCCAGGTAATATTTGTTTGCTGCACACTCCATTTTTAGCAAGTAAAGGGTATTCAAAAATGGGGTAGATAAATGCTTTATTTATAAGATAACATTCTGGCTTTCAGCAACTGCCTCCCTTATGTTGAACTATGAATATAGTGAAAAAAAAGTAATGTTTCAGCATAAATAAAATATTTCTTAAACCTGGAGAGAACTTTGAAAAGCTTTTTTTTTTTTTTTTTTCTGATAAAGAATGGCACACAAGTGATAGTATTACTTGCAGAAAATGAACTTGCTGCAGTTGAATTTCAGACATGAATCTTCTCCACAAAAGGAAGTGAAGGGAAAAATATTAATATGCATTTTCATTGTATGCATAGAAGTACAGACAAAGAGAAGGCAAGACTAGACTATTCAAATTCTACATTGAAAATATGTATTACTTTCACAATCATATTTTGCAGAAAACCCTTGATTAAACTAGTTTGGCACTGCCAGAAGCTAGTGGGCTGGTATCAGTGGCTGTCTCAGTCCAACATATCTGCTGCTTCAATTCCTTGTAAGTTTTATATGTATTAGGATGAGGTGCTTTATGGTTTTTCCTTTCTGCTTCCCTCAAATTATCATATTTTTGGTCACTAGACTGCATACATTTGTGGCTTGACATGGCCAATTGCAGTTGACACTCCCAGCCACCCAGGGTTAGCCCAGTACTTACTAAAACATCATACTGCACTATTATATCTTTTCTTCATAGAAAATAATCCTAATCTTACATTCTTAAGCAGAAATAACAGGTTGAATTAACAATTTTAGTGCCTCTTTATGAAGTCCTTACATTAATCTTCCTTCTCCAACACTTGTTATTAGATTTATGTCTAAACTTCTTAGAATGTGACAGAAAGAAAACACTAAATTAATTGCTTGTCATATACACTGCACGTCAATTTTGAAAACACAAAGCTAACATCTATGCAGAAATAGCTTTTGTAAATCTAAGTCTGATTATAACTAATTGATCATTCAAGGTATTCTGAAGTTACCTCCAATGACTCTTCTTTCTTACAAGCTCGTGGGTCTCTTTGCTGACCAGCATATTCTTCTAATGAAAATCATATGTTAAAGAGTAGATTTACTACTTAAAGTCATTACTGAATGATTGTGTATACTGATATATCCCCCTGACTCCCTAGACATATTAGATCAAGGTCATGCTTGCTTATCTTCATGTCAATAATTATAGTTAATTGCTTAATGCCTTGATTACAACACCAAACCATCTGAGAGCTAGTGTTGGAACTTTAGATCTGAATCTATCTGGTATTTCAGTCCCTTTATTGTACATTTGGGAAAACAGAGGACACATTCTTACATGTGTCAGCAGTATCATGATTTGAAGATATTTGATCAAATCCCCTTAGCTTTACATCAGTATAGTCTGAATTTCATCATTATTTATGAAAAATGAGTTTAAAAGAGTTAATGGCATGATGTGTGACAGGTCTAGGTCAGTCAAGAGTAGAGTATGATCCCATCTGTTAAATTACAACATGACAGAAGTATTTAGCTAAATACCTTCCCTGCAGAAAGGAGCCTTCAAGATTCAGAGCTTCTTTTCCATAGCTGCCTCTTTTTTCCAAATAATCCCATCATGCTCAGTGATCTTCCACTTGTATTAGGATTAATAAGCAGGTTTTTTTCTTGTATGTTCATTGGAATGGCTTTGGATAGTTTCCACAGTTATTAAAGGAATTATTAAAACTTTAATTCCATCTGACATTACATCAGTTATTACATCAGCATTACTTCATGCATCTACATATAATACTTAAGTGTTATTCTGGCTAGATTCTGAATTACTCACTATTATCTTCAATTGGAAGGTCAACCCTTAATGTAGCTTGTGACCTAACCTTCATGAAAACAGACTCTCTGACTCAAGGGCAAAAGGATAATGACCTGGAGGTCAGGCTGAGAAATCAGAGTGCAGGGTCACACTGCTGAGTGTCTCTTATTTTTATTTACAATTTTAACTAAATTAAAATCAAAGGATGCTTGCAGATTTTTTTTTTTCTACTATGAAGCAACAACTCTTTGTAACAGAGATATTGTAATCCAGCAAACAACTGCTGCTTCATTCAAATGCAGAACTTAGATAATGTCAAAGTGTCATATCTATTGCATGCAGCATGACTATAAATGTTGGGTAAAAAACCCAAATATCTCAATGCTGCTGGAATTACTGGATTTCACTCCTCAGTTCTCCTTATTCTCCTTATTCCCAGCTGGGGGCTGAAGGTGAGAGAAGACTGAATTCTCATTTAAAAAAATACAAATATTAAAGTGCTCTCCTGAGTGGTTATAGATGCTTGTCCTAAAACACTAGGGTTCATTTCTTGCAGGATGTGAAAGATCTATTTTATTGAGCAACCCAATGTCAGTCTTGCCTTTCAGCCCGTGATATCTCACATAGTGAATGCTGCTATGCCTAGCAGGTGGCCTCAGGGTTCCCTGTCAGCAGTTTTGTCATGCACTTCAGGAACAGTAAAATCATTCACACAGTTCTGAGAACTCCAAACACATTCATATTGCTCCCACTTAAAATATAAATATCAGTGACCTTACAGAAGACTTTTTATTTGTAGAATAAAGTATTTACATGGCTAGTTGGTGAAGTGAGACTGATGAGACTCAATTCCAGTGATTAAGAGTTAGGGTAAAATATCCATGTCTATGTGACCTAAAACTATGGCTGTGAATTTAACCTGAGAGATGTACAGGACCTGAATTTTTAAAAGGGATCTAATCAGCTAAAGCTATAGATAGTAACTTGTTGGGGTTTCACAAGCATCTTGAGCACCTGGATAGTTAGATATCTGTTAGTATTACTACAGTGTAATTCTCCAGTTAATGGGAACCAACACTTCATGCCCAGTTCTTGCATACCATGTTGAGGTGATATAAGTTGTGACTTCAGAAAAATAACTATGATAATATAGTGCATTCTGGCCAAGATGTGGGGAACATCTTATTGTGATGCAGCTAGACAAATGGATGGATGGATGGATAGATAGATAGATAGATAGATAGATAGATAGATAGATAGATAGATAGATAGATAACTGGAAAAATATTATCTGTGATGGAATTTGATACTATAAACACAAGCAAGTTGGAACTTGAAACCATATAAAGTATATTAGGTCATTCTTTTAAGCTGTTGCAGCTTTTGAGGTTTTTATATTAAGATTGTACTTGCTTCACTAACACTTTTCTTTGTTAGCCTAGCATGAGAACTTTTTCCTTAGGCTTTTTCTCAATCCCTGTAAAAAAAAAAGGGCAGAACTGCAAGTCTCATTTGAGCCATGTTGTTATTGGTAGGATATTTTCCTTAGATGAAACCTACTATCAGTCTTGAGGTGGGGAAAAAAAAACAGTTATTGCAAGTGTACAATAAAAACCAACAACCCCCCCCCCAAACTCTCACACACACACACAGAAAACCCAAAACCAAATGAAAAAAAAAAAAAAAGAAAAAAAAACAGAGAAAAAATGATGTCTCCTCAGATTTCTTTCATTGTTTTCTTTCAGTGCTAAGCATTTGGGCACATTATCTTATTTGGGCAAGATGAACATTTCAGTCAGTTAGCACTATAATTCATAAAAACAATGTTTTGACAAAATATTGGTCCTAGATCAGATTTGACAGTTATAAATGAAAAGATCAAGCGGGGTTAACATTCCCATTCTCTGAAACTGTTAACAACTTTCTGAGAGCATTAATTCAAAGATTATTTAGGCACAAACTTTGGTTCCTATGAAGACTCACACTTCCAGTACCACCCATGGCAGTACAGCTTTGCTACAAACAGAAAACAGAGCACAGCAAACTTAAAACTGCATTTTTAATCTGTATCATCTGGTCAGAATCTGGATATAATGCACATTGCTCTTTTTTTAGGTGAATGATTTGCAAAGACAACCATAAGAAGACACAATTTTGCCAGAAGCTTATTATCTGATGTCAAAGTAAATTTTACTTTGTATATCTGTGGCTGACAATGTTCTGGCTTTTGCTGAAAAGGCTGCTTTTTCTGCTGTGTGCCTCCAATAAAATGTCACTGCTGAAAGAAGAGAAACCTTCTTAGATTTGTCTCTTTTTTTAAGGAATCAAGACTCTTCCTAAAATAATTTTAAAACACAAGGCTGGGCACTGACATCTTTTTGCTTGTTTGCCATATTACTGCCTTGTATTTGCTTCTTTAATAATTCAATAATTAATTGTTTATCAATTCCCATGATTGTTGTACACTTTAATAATTTTTAATATTTCTTTAATATTTTTGAGGAAGATAATTAAATAACCAGAAGTACCCTAAGGCAAGTGTAATAGTGCACACAATGCTTGTATTGGCTTTATCTGCTGACCTATCTGACCATTATACTTGGATTATCATTTCATCATCATTTTACATTGTTTTGACTTCAGTAGCATTATGAAGAATTTGCAAAGATCTGAGAGAAAAAAAAAACCTATCTTGTCTGTTCAAGGAATATTAAAAGAAACACTTGCTGTAAAAATGGGGGAACTTTATGCTTCGAAAAGTGAAATAATGTGCTGGGCTAACAGTTGGACTTAGTGATCTGGAAGTTCTCTTTGAACCAGAATGGTTCTGTGATTCTATTATTATCAAGTAGTGTTGTCTTAAAGGGACAGACTGCAGAGTGAAGCAGCAAAATTTCCTTATGTTTTGAAGTATTCTTTTTTTCTAGTTAAGCCAGTAGAACAGTTGTGGGTTTTTTTTCAAAATACTTGGAAAACATTTATTTTGCCAATAAATGACTACTGCTGTACAGCGTACTGATGAAAAAACAAAGAAGCACCTTAAAATTTTAGATGCATTAACAAGTGAATACTAAATAAAAGCAGGGAGATGATTTTGCAGTGGCTCTTCTGGGGGGCCAATGCAGAATTTCTTACACAAGCAGCCTTAGGATCCGTGTGGCACTAGGGTATACTAGAAGGATCAACACTTCTGTGAGTGTTCCTCCATTCACTGAGCATTCAGCACAGGGGGTCTCATTCTGGCCTTTCTTGATACCATATGCATTATGCAGATACATTTATCTATTTAAAAAAAATAATAATATCCATATAAGCTGTTACTGCAACTTTAAAATCACAAGTAGGTAAGATAATTAACTTGACTGCCATATCTACAACTTTTTTAATCCCGTTTATTCAAGATAGCTTCTTTTTAATTAGTTTTTGGCAGACGTAGCAGCTTTGATAGCAATTCTAAGCCACATTCCAGTGGAGTGTTTTAGCAAGTTTCTGCATTTTAAAGATGCAACAGAAAACTTGCAGCAAAATCCATTGTCCTGGTTCTGTAAAACTCTCTGGCAGCTAATCCAGCAAAGATGAGGATGATCCATATGGGCAGTTACACAGCATCATGCTTGTAATTGTAGGTGCTAATTGCATGTATTGGGATGCTTATTATATTATTGCTTTCTCAGTGTACAGACAACCTCTTCTCTCTTGGGCAAATGCACAAGTATATGAGCTACTGAGAAGGTTCATTCCTTTTGCTTCTGGTTCTGTTTCTACTAGTGGTATCTCCTGCCTCTCCATCCATGAAAAGATGGTCTATTCAATTCAGGGTTTCAGTAATTCTAATTCCATTTCATAGGCAGAGAAGAAAATAAGATATTAAATATGGGTTTTCACCCATGCAATTATATTTAATCTGAGAAAATACTAAAGAACATGCTTGAATAATACCTGCATAAAAATGCTGGTGCCTTTTAGGAGCACTTACACATGCTTTTTTTTTTTGTACTTTTCTGGTATACATGAAAGCTGTCCTGTACACTCCAAATCATGTCTCTGAAAGTATACTAATTTGTTAGCAAACATCAGTCAAAATATATACCAGTAATTTTCTTCTTCTACGGCAGTCAAAATGGATTGCCATTGTTCCTATTTCTGCTTATGTGACATGATTGTTTTTCAGCAACAGAAAAACAATAATACAAAGTTATTGTCAGATTCAGAAGAGATTCAGAATTCTTTGCAGACAATATTCATATCAATGAAACTTGCCAAGTTTTATCAGTTTGCTCCAGTGTTTTCATTCCATTTTTATGACCCAATTTTTGCTCATTGATGGTAACACATTTTGATTTAAACTCACTTTGATATCAAGTTTTGATATCAAGTTTGATTCCCAAATCCTGTTAAATTTAACTTATTTCAGTGTTTTCTGATGCAGTGTTCCTGTACATCAGTAAGTATAGTAAGTTTATATTTAGATTTCTTTTAACTAATTGAGAATGATAACCTATAAAAATACCAAACATTACAAAATTTTTGTGCAGACATTTTCTGCTCACTGATGAATATTCACCTTCAATTATCCCATGAGATTTCCAATTAGTTTAACTTTATTCTTAACTGACCAAACATATTCTTTAGTTCTCACTTCCATTTTAATTAATTCCAACATTCTCTTCTGACAAAATGCTATGTTATTTAGATACCAATTTCTTAACAAACAGGATAATATGCAAACATGATGTGCCAAGAATGCATGTTAGTGTCATGAAATCTGCCAAGGCACATAGATTATAATTTGCTTTAATTATTTTGACAAGACTATACATTGCAATAGCATTACCACTAATTTTTCCCATTCATAGATATCACTAAAACTTATGCCTAATACTAATACTAAATATCAAGCTCTATTCTGTCTTCTGCTGGCAGAAATCTGTGAATCCTGGGGCTGTGGGATTGGCAGTGAATAAGATAGAGTTTTAGTGCTGCAAGTTTTATCTGTAACCTTTGCAATTCCAAGTTTGAAAATGATCAAAACAATTTCTCAGGAATATAGTATTTTGCATTAAAATTGCTTTTAGGCACAGTCAATACTACGTCTCAGAATTAATTTTTAATATATATATACAATATTCAACATTCTGATTTAATAGAAAATGCCAATCAAGATGCTGAATATGTGACATTTAGAAGATAAAAAAGTTTTGATTATGCATATACACCTTTTGAAATAAGCATCAGTGTTTTGGTTTTTTGATATCATTAATTTTATTTTCTGAGCAGCTCAGAGTTTCAACTCTGATCTGGGACAAGATAATCTACCTTTTATATCAAATATATGTTATCCATTAGTACAAAAGCAGTTCGTGTAAAACATACTGGCTTTCTGGGAGGAACCAAAAATGGAGACCTTATGAACCACAGTCCTTACTGGACTCATTGATTTCAAATTCAAAGGGGACTGCTGTCATATAATCTGACAGCCTCTGTTCTTTAATCCATAGGACTGTTTCAAATCTAGTTGCTGGGGTTGAACTAAAATCTTTTAATCCACAAAAGGATGTTGGTACAGATACTGCAATTCCCCTCTGTCCTCCATCAATACAGGAAAATAAAGTATATTCAGCATTTTACTACTCTTAGTGCAACTCCACTAGCATGACTAAATTTCTAACATTGAAATAGTATTCTACAGAGGGTCTGTGCAACTGAGGAATTACAGTTATTGATTGTTAATTTGTTTGTGCTTCTGTTTCAGCTGATAATCATTAGATGTATGAGTGGTCAGAATACTGCTTTGTGCTGGTAGTTCTCTCTTATTTGATAGATTGTCTCTGATCAATATAATTTAAGATATGGCTGTGTATTGTCCAATTACCATTCTCATAAAAAAAAGCTGTAGTGTTATTTGATATGTCTGTCAAGTGAATTGATTTACTTTATTGCTTTTCTTCAGAAGCTGCCAGCTTCACTGTGAACGCTCCAAATCAGTTCTTAACTGTCTTTTAATATTTTTTTTACATTATCTTTCTTTTTTTCTTAAGTTTCCCATGATGCAGTGCACAGTTTAGCGGGTTTCTGGAGTGTTAGAGCCTGGCAATTATGTGCCTCAAATCTTGTGTGGTGATAAGATCTGGAAAGACCTGTCTGGAAGGGGAGAAGTGTTGATTGTTTTCAATGTCTCTGTGCTTCTCCTTCAGAAAAATATTGATTGTTGTGCACCCACCATGAAGAACTGGAGACTTGGACTGACCCAGTGAGACATCGCTGCATCCACGGGTGGTGAGAACATTTTCTCTGTCTCTCTCTCTTCCTCACTCTCTCTCTCCCCCTCTCTTTTCCTCTTTTCTAATAACTCTTTCTTCCATTTTCTTGAAATTTAGTCACGCCATAACATATATCACCTAGAAAAAGAACACCTTTATCCATACTGTTGGTTGCTTGTTCCATTAGGGAGAACTAATAAATGATTTTGTTGTTGTTCCTCGGAGCCACTGTTGTCACTCTGCCAGCCTGATGGCCCTGCCACACAGGGACAGGCACTTTTTGGGGAATCACAAAGATTCACCTCCCTCATCACCCGAGTGGGAAGAGACATAAAGTAAGAGGAACAGAGTTCCCCTAGACCTCACCAGAAGAGGACACAGAAACACAGAGAATCCAAATACTATAAATTGTAGCTGAGACTTAAAGGGACTAAAATCCAAAATTATTTTATGGAATGCTGCCTTCTTCTGAAAAAAAAAAAATAATAGAGATTATCACACAAACTTTCAATTGATTATCACACAAAGGGAAATGTTAGGTTTATGTTAGGTATAGATGGAATATATTGACATCCAGATGAAAACAAGGAAAGCCATGCTTTCAGAACCCTGCAGCAAATTCTGTGGCTCCTGTAAAATAAAATGCTAATGATGAAACATTAATATAGAAAAGCATTGTAAAATCATTTATCTAAGGGTAAAAATGAGGACATGTACTTTTGCCCCTTTCAGTGCAGGGCTGTTAGCTAATAGCCTTTCATAACTATTTTTCTGTAATCTAGAAACATAATAATTGTCACTTTGACAGAAACCATTGCTACTTAGGTTTAAGATTTAGAAATCTATGGCAGCGATTCCAGACACATAAGATTACTTACACTCAAGCAGAACCTCCCCTTACAATATTAGCAGTAAAAGTAATTAAAATCTTACTATTAAATCAGACTGTTTCAGTAAGGGCAAGAGTTCACTTGCCTATTAGAAGTTAATCATGTTATTTTCAGAACTTTTTTGTCCTAAAATCTATAACTAGGATGACTGGAATTAGGTAGTATTTATCTCACTATCAACAAGTTATGCTCCAGAAAGGAAACTCAAAGAAAGTGCAGGCATTAATTTTAAACACTTTTTTTTTTTCATGTGTGTAAAAACAGTTACTGTTACGATACAAATTTCCAATACTCAGTTCTTTATTCTTGAGAAATTTGCTCTTCAGATTATTTTAGATTTTACAAAATTATGTATTGAAAGGCTGGGGGGATGTGATGTGATCCAGAGGGAGCTGGACAGGCTGGAGAGATGGCCCAGGTGAACTTCATGAGGTTCAACAAGACTAAATGCAGAGTCCTGAACCTGGGTGGGAACAATATCTGAAAATCTGTTCAAATACTACTGGATACTTTTGGGGGTTGTTTTTGGTGAATTTACATCTTTAACATAGTCTTAAAAACATTTATTTGTTAATCCTCTGATAATATCCTCAGATTTCTTTGGTCGTTTGATTGGTTTTAGTTTTTCAGTCTTCTAACCTGGCTATTAGCAGCATGATAAATGGTTAGATCAGCACAGTGTGCACCAATGAGCAACTGACAACTGTTGGAGTAATTAGGTGGTCAGTAATAATATGTATGGAATTTTTCATTTGAATTTTATTGGCCTTTATTATGGGTATTAAACCTGTGCTTGTAGAGGAAATAAATGCTGCATGTTTATGTGTAGCCATAATGTAAATTAACCATTACAAAAATCCATAGCTACAGACAAGGAATTATAGGAAACCATTAACAAAAAACCCCCAGTGTTCTGTAATGGAGTTGTAGCTCACACATAAATTGAATTTAGTGGCATCACACTGTCCTGGTGTTCCTTATCCCTGTGGCCGAGGTATTGGAAATTCTCCTTTTCAACCTTCTTTTTTCTATACTAAGAAAACCTTGTTCTCACAATTTTCATTGCTAGGTCATTTTTCAGAAAACTTTAATCATTCTTATTAGGGTGCTTTGTTTTCTGTCCAGTTTGTCTTCGTGTTTCCTGCAGTTTGCTGCTCAGTGCTGCATCCTTTTCCCACTGTTATCTAGTACCACATGGTGGGACCCAGTAATAAATCTCTGTATGCCACATGGCAGTGTTAAAAGTATTCCAGAATTAATGTTAAAAGTATTTTTGTATTTTATATTTGTATGTGTGATGTCTCCAAGCTAAGTGTGTTTGTGCACTTTGCCTTTATTGCATTTCATAGTCTTTATTTCAGACTGTTTTTCTGATTTATGAAGATCATTCTGTCTTTTCAAGTGTCTGGAAAACCTCAGTTTTGTATCATCCAAAATAACTTACACTTGTATCTTCAAGTCTTTCATGAAAATACCAAATAACACTTGACCAAGTACAGATTTGGTATTTATAATGGAAAGTAACAACACAATATAACTAGAAGGATTTTTTTTTCAGTTTGAGGTTTCTTTTTGTCTTGTTTTGTTTTAACAATGTCCAAATAAACCATAACACTAATTTAAAGAGAGCACAGATTTACCTTTCCTGTGCTACTGCTAAGGCAAAATGTTCTACTTAAACACACCAGGAAATGTCTTAGCCATTTATTAATGCTAGTGTCTCAGAATGATTCCCTTAGCAATAATGGATTATGCAGTAGTAAAAAGAAAGCATTTGCCATATACTATAAGTATTAGAGACTCCATATAATGTGATAAAAAGATTTATTTGGAATTTGTGATTCCAGAACTCATCATAATGCTACAGATTATAAATTTGCAGTGAGAAAAGAGAGCAACTGGTAATGGAATACATTCAGAACATGATAGATAGAAAATTAACCTTATTCTACTCTTAAGTTGGCCATAATCAATAGCTTTCACAAATACCATAAAGTCTCCCTAATTTCAGTCTATGTGTCATAAAAAAATTATCATCTAGAATAAATTACTTTTTTATTATTTTTATTGTCGGGCACCTTCTCCTTGGAATTACTGTTAAGGTCATATATAATAAAAATATGTCTTTAAAGTACAAAATTAGTTTGATAAGGAATGCAGAAGCCAGAAGGTAATGGTTCCAGATAAGCCTACATTTCAAATATATTTGACATACTAGCAAATTGTCTGGATAGTTCAGAAACTGCAAATGCTGGGGAAGTATTTAATACTGCAAATTCATGGTCTTTTTGCTTGCTGAAATATAATTAATGACAATCCTATAGATCAGATACACATTGTTAAATTTTACAAAGAGGCTAATAGTTTCTTCATTTATGAGAATAGATTCCTTTAAAATGCACAGCCTGAACCTCATTTTACATCCACAGGTTCTCAGAATCTATTCTCTTTCACACAACTAGAGGCATTTTTCAATGAAAGACACCAGGACTACATAAATTAAAGTGTAATTTAAATATATATGGACACAATAGAGAGACAAAAGGAGAGAAGAATCAAGTGTGAACAGAATGGACTCTTTTCTTCAATACAATGCAACACATCATTTCTTACAGGATAAAATTCACTTTAAGCTGAAAGCCCAAGTAATCATTGTGTGAGAGAAAATGTGTGAATGGGATGAAAAGATAAAAATCAGGCACACCTGAAAGTTAGATAGGGTAGGGGGCTGTAGCAAAACTTGCCTGTGATGGCCATAGTAACTAATCCCACACAGGAATTAGGGCACCATTCATAGATTGCATTTAGAGAGCTTGTTGCACTTTCCTAACCTTTTACTGCAGCTTTTAAGCAGGTCTGCTCAGACCACCTAGGCTGCTTTTCTTCCTGACCTTGGCCTGATACTTCAGAATGGATCAGCCCTGCCCTGGACTCCCTGCTACTTCTTTGTGCCATGATGACAGAACCATATTACAAGGGTTTCCATTATTGCAAGTTAAGTTTCTCTCTAGCTGGTTAAAACCCTAGGCTTTCTGTTTAGGCTGGATTTTGAGTCTTCTGAAGCTATACTCAAGTAATCAGGATTCACTCCTTGAACGAAAATTCTAATTATATATATTGTCTATATAATTCATATATGAAGATGTCTTAGGTAAACATGTTAATTTACAATCCATATTTTTAATATACCATTTAAATCCATTTAATATACACTCCATATTTCATAGCTCCATAGCCTTGGAGCTATGAAAGCAAAATCTAATCTTCTAATTTCTCATTTCGGTATAGCCTGCTCGGGCAGGGGGGTTGGACTAGATGATCTTCTAGGTCCCTTCCAGCCCCTAATATCTATGATGCTATGATTCTCTGATATGTAAAAAAGGAAGATGGAACTGTTTGAAAGTCCTTTATTCTTCCAGTTATGAAAAAACTACTGCCTTTGAAAACAGAGCAGAAGAAACTGTTTTGAGGCTGCAACTTCCTTTCTATACCTGCTTTTATTTTATTTTTTTTTTTCCTCTCTCTCTTTTTTCTGTGTCCTCAGGTTCCTGGGAAGGATTCAGAAGTGTTCAGAGAGTAGAGTTTGGGAGTGTTTGCCTGGTAGGGATCTTCTAGACTACCTGAGTCCAAATCTTCTCAGTCATGGGCCTCACAATGCATTTTAGTTTTGACTTGGGTCTAACATAAATCCTTTCCCCGTGATCTCTAGTGAACTTAGGCTTAAGTACAGTTATAAGTACAAGCTCAGAAGTCTAATTTGCCATTAAGCTCACAATTCTTATTTGCCATTAGAAAACAGCAGGAGGATGGGCAAGACTGAATCATTACTTCAGATTCAAGTTTCTCATCACTATGGATATATAGAATTCTTTCACTGAAATGCCCTCCTGTAGAGAGGAAGCTGGCTGCTGAGCAGGGCAATGAGTCTTTATTTTTAATCATTAAAGATAACTTCTGGCTTAAGTAATATTGTATTCCATTTCTGTATGGCGTTCACTTCTAAAAAAATCTTGGTTTATTTTTTGGGGATTAAATATTAATTTTTAATCTGCTGAAATTGAGATTTAGCTCTTTTATCCACACAGGTTTTTTTTTTTAGATACTCTAGGGTATGCAAAGTATCTGCATGAGGTGGTGGCACTTATAGTGACTGTAGGAAACTGAAATACTACCAAGGTTGAATCTGGGGACCAGAGAGTTTTCCTACTGTTGAGGTGGAACTTCCAGTGTTCCAGCTTGTGACCTTTGCCTCTCATCCCACCACAGAGCACCCCTGGAAAGACACTGGCCCCTTCTAGTTTACACCCACCCACTACAGATATTTGTCAACATTAATAGCATTCCCTCTGTCTTCTTCAGGCTAACAGCCCCAGGTCTCTCAGCCTTTGCTCTGAAGAGGAAAGTCCATCATCCTCATAGCTCTCTGTTGGATGCTCTCTAGTGTTTTCCTGTTTTATCAGCCAGAGTTCTCTTCTGTGATTCATTTAACTGCTTTGTGTAGAACATAACAAAGGGGAAATTCAGTGCTTTGGAGAGCTGTGAAGCATATACAGTTCCCTGTGATTATGAATATGTGCCTTTACCATTATTTGGTCAATTGAGGTGCTGTAGGTATTTCTAGAGTGGAATATGAAAAACTCTCAGGCAGAAAGGTGCCTCTGTTTTTAGTGAACCTGCATGTTGAATTCAGCACCACAGACTGAGAAGGAAAAAAGCAGAGATGTCTCTCTGCATGTATAGTGTAATCTTGAGTAAATACCACCTTTCCAAAATGATGACAAGTGCTTAACTGTAATTACATACAATTCTAATGCATTTTTTATAAGCTGCAAACCCTGATGGAAGGTGGGTTTTTTTACTTATTTTAAATCTTGGACTTAACTCTTCTCCTTTCTAGTGTGATAACTTCAAACTTATCCTCAGTGCCTTGCTGATATCAGTTCTGGCCCAACAGCATCCTGCTGAATTGCATGAAGTCTGCAAAGCAGCTTTTACGTTTTAAGGTACAACTACCATAATCTCTTAAGCTATCTGATAAAATTTTAATCTCTCTGCCCTTCTCTTTTAGAAGTCTGCCCAGAAAAGATGCCTTGACAGCACCTTACTTTATATAGTTTTCCCAAATCCGTATCTCTGCCATGTTTAATAGTTTATCTCCTTCTTCCAGTTTTTCTCCCTTGCTTTAATTTTTTTCTTTCCATTCAGCTTTCTGTGGCTGAAGTCCAGCTTTGCCTTATCCTAATTATTGTGTGGACTATATTCCATTATCTAACTACACTCTTTGTCTCCTAAAATGCTCCTGTACTTTATCATCAGATTCTTTCAATGTCATCGCTACTTGAGGTTTTCCTGTCTTGATTATTTGATCATTGATGACAGCAAGGATGAGCCACAGTTTATTAGATTTATGCTGTGGGCCATGTTGTTGCTAGGAGATACCCCCTAGACTCTGCTATAAATACTTAATAATCTTAAGATTAAATTGCCTTGTTACTTGTCATTTAAATGGTGTAAGGCACCTGAATTCTATGATTTAACTTGCATTATACAACTATTTGGATTAAAGGAGGATTCTGATTGGCTGCTAGATTATTGCTAAGGGATGGGTTAATTTGTATGAAGCACACAGCTCTTCACTGCAGCTCAGTATTTCAAACTGCTAACCTCATCTTTTCCCAACAGCCTGACATGTGTTTTTTAGAGTAGAACTGTTAGGGGGAAAATAAGGCACAAGTAAGCTATTTAGTAATCATGAGGTAACACTCCAGAAGGATTGAAAGGATGGGACTGTACTGGGTTGTATGATTGTCTTATGTTAATCATACTCTTTATCTCACCCTCCTGATTAATATTTATCCAAATAAATTTACCTTCATGGTGCTAATTATGCATGATCTTGTAAAAGTTCCTGTATCAAATACAATACCATAACTGTATGCATGAAGGTACTTTGGTAGTTGTTGTTGGAAGAGAGTTACTTGGTATAAATCAAGATTTTTACCAGAAACCAGAATGGAAAAATATCAGCTGCTTATCTAAGCTAAATAAAAATTCAGTGAATGTTTTTTTCTATTACTTCAATATTTGAAGACCTTGACACTATACTTCAATCGTTAGAGAAGCCTATATACACTTCATAATGTCAATTACTCTGAGCTCATTTCATCCTCTGTAATTAACAATTTTATCTTTCGATTCCTTCTGATTATTTTCATGAATAAAACCCAACACTTCAGTAATATTTCATGGCTCTGTCTTTTATAATAGCTGTTAGACTATATTATCTTTTTCCTCAGGATACCTACTTGTTCAGCCTATTCCTTCTCATTTCTGTCATTATCAGGAGATCCTTGGCTGGTTTTTGTTTTTTTTCCCTGAACTTTTTTTTTCTCATTTGCTCTTTGTCACTTCTTCCCTGACACTTACCTGCTCTTCAGGGCAGAAAACATATCTATCACATAGAAAGCAGAGTATAAATAACAATATGATGTAAATAATGCTTTCTACCATTAGAAAAAAAATATTTTAAGGGCAAAAAAGAGGTTAGGAGATGAAAAATCGCAGAAATTTGTCCTACACATTATTTTCCAGCATATTTTCCACTAACAATTGCAGTAGTTCCTAAAATTGCCAGAGCTGCCTAATATAATTGGTTAAGTCTTCCATTTCATAGATTCATAGATTCATAGATATTAGGGGTTGAAGGGAGCTAGAAGATCATCTAGTCCAACCCCCCTGCCCGAGCAGGATCACCTAGACCAAGTCACCCAGGAACAGA